>JAJAGP010003441.1:0-22500 GCA_025084515.1 Ancistrus triradiatus
TTTTTGTTTGAATCCCAGTCCAAGTTAAGCAGCAAGTAATGCTGAAAACAAAGTTTCCATCTTCTCATAAATGGTCCCACTGTCACTCTCAGCATCTCTTTGTTTTTAATCACGCAGTTCTCCCTGTTTATGAGCTGCAAGTTGTAATGCAGGAAAATAAAGCTTCTCTCCATTTTCTCCACTATTTTTGAAAATTGCTCTAGCGAGTGCACCCAGGAAAAAATGGACCATGAAGTGGCCAATTACCACCAAAATTCATAGTACAACTGTGAAATGATTCATGGTCAGTTCATAGTCCACCAATTTTATAGTTGTACTATGAAATTTCACAGTAGAACCATGAAGTGGCCAAATTACCATCAAAAATCATAGTAGAACTGTGAACTTCATGGTCAAACTGTGAAAGTTGACATTAAAACTGTCAAGCAATTCACAGTTTTGCTATGAAAATCCACAGTACATTTTTTCCTGGGCAGTTATCGGCCGATACAGATTATCTCAAAATGGTGTTAAATCGGCTAGCACTAATGCACAGACTGAGAAATCAGAGTAAGGATATAGATGCGCTGAGAAATCCAATTACTGAGGTAAAATCCAGCTTTCTTTATCATATATCTCAATAACATTTCTAGATCATAGTATGCTGTATCACTTAAGCACTTGAATAATCAGATAACTGCAGAAATAAGATTATGACCAGGACATATGTGCATATTAAGTGCATACGAACACACTAATTGTTTTAGACCATTCATTTTTTTCAATCAACTATTGTGTCCTGCTGAGGACTTTCCCCAAACATACCCCAAATAGGGCACCAGTAAATGAGGACCATCACACAGTCGTTTACAATCTCTGACACACTTATATTTACATTTAGCAGACATCCTTATCCGCGTAATTTAACCGCTGCACCACCACAGTCACAAGTAGAAACAATTTAAAATAGCAAATCAGGCTGATCACATAGAAATGGGGGAAAACTCCTGAACTTGAGGTGGAGACTGCTTTTATAAATCATGTGAGAACATCTAACTGACAGTGATGGTACAGCTGATAAATCTGTTCAGTGTACTGTCTATGGCCCGTGCAACAGTGTCAGTGCGGGCATCTTGGGCATTTGTCGCAGGGTTGGTATATATAGAGTAGCAAAACTGTGAGCGCCCCCCTCCAGTGCCACTGTAATCAAATTGATAATCATATGAGAAGAAGAAACTGATTCTGATACATGGATGCATCAGAAATGCACTAGCTTGGTGCTGCTGCTTTTTTTTTTGCTTCGTAATGGAATGGAATTTAAAATTGACTCTGACTGAGGTGTCAGAATGTTCTGAGACGCAGAGAGGGACAGACGACAGATTTGGTCAGCTAGATAGGAAGAAGCGGGGAGACAGACCCAAAAAGAGGGAGGAGGGGAAGAAGAGGCAGGCTGACAGAGCCGTGTTTGCTCCTCCATGAATGCTACGCAAATGAGGGGCTTTTGATTGTCGGCATGTGGGTGTAAGGAAGTGAATCATCCGACCGCTTTCTTTAAAACCTCGCCTTTCCTGGCTCGCTCCTCAATTCCCAGCACCTGATTCGTCTCCATGCTCATCCTCTCTCTGAAAAGATCGATATTACACCGAAGCAGGACAGAGCGAGTCTGTACTGCAAATCAGCCCAGAGGCTCCGGTGGGGGGACCAGACAACAGCCCTCCTTACTCGGTTGCTTCAAAGAGTTCCTCAGAAGCGAACTGGTTGTTGATTAATAGTCGTGCCGTCTGATGGCACGAAGGAAGCGGCGGCTCTTCCTCTGGTATTCGCTCTGCTACTGGTTTGTCCTGCACCAGATCCTCTCCTGAATTCCCCACCAGATAAGATGGCTAATTTTTGGTGACAGAAATGAAAGAGAAACTGTGCTCCATTAATCATTACAGATTATGTCCTGATTTCACCAGATTGCATCCTCCTGACAGATGTCATTCAGTCACCCAGCTTCTGTGCTGACAAACTGCTCTGTCACATGAAGCTACTCTTCCTATATTTTAGTGGAATAATGATCATTAATTAGAAGATAACACTAGGCTAGTACAGGGTGTCTCCCAACTGTTATGAGCCCCTCTACTAGGTCTGTAATAATCATTAGCATTCCGAGCTGTCTAACATATGCTGTTTATCATCAAGACACAACATGATCAGTCATTCCTCATAAAGGTGTGTGTCGTATAACGCTCAAACCATCAACGTCCTTTTGCTTGAACAACCGAGGTCTTAACAATTCTAATACATTATCATAGGAAATTACAAAGATTGCAGATCCACGAGCAGAGGCGGGAGTTAAAGAGCGTTAGTTTGTCATTCATATATATATATATATATATGTGTGTGTGTGTGTGTGTGTGTGTGTGTGTGTGTGTGTGTGTGTGTGTGTGTGTGAGCACTTGTTAGCTCACATCAGGACTAGAGACAGTTCTAACTCGGGTGATGTGTTTAGAGACTTTTTTGTATTGTAAGTTCCTCATAATTTTTGAGTATGACTTTCCTGTATAACAAACTGTAAATGGTGTTCATAACTGCATGTGCCTGTCCTATTGTAAGTAGTACTACTTTGTTTGTTCCCCCACCATCTGTATAGTCTCTCTACCCTATAACTATATAAACTGCTTCACATTCACTCGTTAAGTCTCTGTTTCATCTGGCTGATCTTCCGTGTTGTTCGTAATACTAATGCGTTTTTGGTTTCCATTGTACCATCCTCTTAAGTGTTAAGTGTTCCGTCATCAGCTCCAGCCCCATCATACCCAGGCCGCTTAATGCCGATGTGCATATTTGACATTTGTTTTGAAGTATGACTCCATAACTTTAGTTTCATTCTTAGATTTATCATCTACGCCGCCCAGGGAGGTTGGGTCCCTCTTTGAGCCTTGGTTCTCCCAAGGTTTCTTCCTCATAACACTTAAGGAGTTTTTCCTTGCCACTGTCGCCCTTGGCTTGCTCAGTTTAGACTTAGACTAGACTTTAGACTTTAGACTTTTATTTGTCACGTACATGGTTATACACAGTACAACTTGCAGTGAAATGCTTCTTTGCAACGCTCCGAAAATGTGCACAATTACTGGGAAAAAAGAAATAGATATAAATAATAAAGTAAAATAGTAAAGATAAAATGAGGATGAAATGAGAATTTAACAAGATAGAAGAGGAAATATCAGCAATTAACAATACTGATGTGTGATTTTGTAAAGTGCGGTAGTGTAGCTGTGAGGTGGATGCGGTGACTTATATGATAGTGTCCTGATTAAGAGTCCGAATGGCCTGCGGAAAGAAACTCCTCCTCATCCTCTCTGTCTTGGTCTTGAGGGCACGGTAGCGCTTCCCAGACCTCAGCAGGGAGAAGAGTCCATAATTGGGATGGCTTGGGTCCTTCACTATGTTCTGGGCCCTGGTATGGCACCGCTTGTTGTAGATGGGTCTGCAGGTCAGGGAGCTCTGTGTGTGTGATGCGTTCGGCTGATCGCACCACCCTCTGGAGAACCCGCCTATCCTGCACGGTGCTGTTCCCAAACCAGGCTGTGATGTTACCAGTTAGGATGCTTTCAATGATGCAGGTGTAGAAGTTCTTCAGTACCTTGTCAGATAGTCTGAAGTCCCTCAAGCGTCTGAGATGGTAGAGACGCTGTCGGCCCTTCTTCACCAGGCAGGTGATGTGTTGTGTCCATGCCAGGTCATGTGTGATATGCACCCCGAGGTATCTGAAGCTGTCCACCCTTTTTACCTCTGCTCCCTGGATTCGAACCGGCTGGTAGTGTCTCTCCTGCCTCTTTGCGAAGTCCACGATCAGCTCCTTCGTCTTGTTCACGTTGATGTGGAGATTGTTCGTCTGGCACTAAATCTCCAGGTTTAGAATCTCCTCAAGATAGGCCTGCTCATTGTTGTTGGAGATTGGGACTGGACGTAGATATTAGGTGATAATCTAGACTTGTAAAGTTGGTTTGAGACAATGCTCCATTAAATGGATCTGACTTGACTTGACTTGACTTGTTTTGGCTTTCATTTGGACAGGGCCATGGCAGTATATGACTATAAATACATTCCTATGCAAGTCTGTTTTCTATAATTATTGTGAATTTCCATAATTCATAAAAGGTTTTTGTGTGTAACAGGTTAGGCTCCGGATGCTGTGTAGATGGTAGCGTTCCACTCATGTTTTCAGCGGTATCTCCGATGCATTTACATATCGTTTGCACACAGTTTTCTTGTGAAGATTTATCTTTACATTACAGTATCACAAAGACTATGTGGCTATTACTGTATAAAGTCCGGTCAACATCCATTTTGGTGAACATAATGCGGTTGTTAAATGGCACGAAAGCTTGTGAAATACTGTCAGAGAATCAGAATTGTTACATTTAGACCGAAAAAAATTCAGTTATACTTAATCTAAACAATAGTGCTGTCCAATGTAAATTGAGGAAGCCACATAGCAACACAGCTTTTGTACACTGTGTCGTGAACCCTGTATTGTTTTTGTACTGATTTTTTTTCTTCATCCCTTTCACAGGTGACATCACACAGAAAGGTTACGAGAAGAAACGAGCGAAACTTGTTGGTGCTTACCTGCCACAGCCTCCAGGTAAAATATGATTTTGTCCATAGATTCTCCTTATCTGTTGAGGAAAGAGATTTGGGTCAACCAGAAGAATTAAGCTCAGAGAGTTAGAGAAGGTTTGAAATCTAAAAGGTGCTGTGGGTGATTTCAACAAAGTTCCTGGTTCACTAATGGGTGGGTGTGTGAAAGTGTCCAAATATGTCCACAAAAATATCCAAGGTGATAGCAGTGTCTATGGAGGACTGTTTGAAATATGAGCAAAATATGAATGTGTATTGTGTCACAGGACAGTGTGATCTTCCAACTATAAACTTTTTAATTCTTTAGAATTAAGAATAAATGTATATTTAGATTGAATTAAATAATGAGTGACTCATGGTATACAGTGGAGGCCAAAAATCTTAGCCCGCTAATGCTAGCAAATACTTCCATTTTGCAACTACATGAAGACCAAAGATCAAGGAATGCTGACTGTCGTGGACTTTTCTAAATTTTCTTTCGCCTGACCTAAATCCCGTTGTACAAAGTATTCAGGTCTAATCCCGTCTAAAGTATTCAAGACTTGTTTGAACCCATGTCATTGACCACCTGAATTGGCACTGTGTTTTTATGATGTAATTGGTGACAGTCTTTGTTATGTCTTTCTTGATCTAAGGCACTTTTTTTGCAGAATGATTTCGCTAACGTTTGCTGAGTGTGTTTTTGTGCTGGTACCTTGGTTGGTTTAAGTCTGTCATGGACAGCTGACTTCCGATGTTTGTCATAATCTTCATGTTCTGCACTGTGGTTAGTTTGCAGACGGTGAAATAAGTTGTGGTTGCGAATCACTTTTCTATGTTTAAAGCACACTTTTTAAGTACAATGTTTCCTTTTTGTTTCTCTTTGAAAAGATGATTCATTTGCATAGTTCCCAGTAGTTCTAAGTCTCATTAGGAAAGCCTGGCATTGCATACCCGTGGAGCTATTGGGGCTCAGTGTGCGCTGCCTGCCCTCAGATTGCTCTGAGCTGATAGGATTGTCTGCACTCGACTTAATGTCTTTATCATAAACTTGACCTAAGGGGTTTACAAAGGGATTTCTCTCTTCGGCCCTAAGACGGGTTGGAACCATCGTAATGTCCTGTAGCTTCTCCTGGGACTTGAGTTTTCTGGTTCATTAAATATGAATTCTTTTGACTAAAATGGCCTCCCTGAAATATTAGGTTCTACTGCAGCTCTGATTGAGATTGCAAGATGCTATTAAATGTAATGGGAACAGTCTGCTGCCATTAGCATTTCCTGCAAATTGCTTGTTTCACCTTTGTTTAAGGCTGTTTTTCGTGTGTGTCATTCTCCCCCCTGAAGTCCTGTGACTTGAGCTTTCAGTTTTTCTCTCCTGAGCTGAGCACTGTCTGCCATGGTTGCACTGTTGATGCTAGCTGTGTTTGTCGCCATAGCAACAGGCAGACTCTGTCTGGATGTGGGTGAAATATGACATCATGGCTGTGCGTGTGCTGCAGGGCTGGACCATATTTACCCAGATTGCTCCGAGTGTTAACCAAGTGGTTCGGACATGTGTGATATAGCACATTACCTCACTGAAGACAGGACTTGAAGCACAATTTCTGTCTTTGTTCTGTGAATCGCGAGGCGTGCCCCACACGCTTTCGCACGCACATGCACGATCTGTGCATCATGCATTATTTCCAAGGGTTTGAACATTTTCGGCGGGATTTCCTTTTTCAAATGTATCACTTTACCCATGCAAAGGCTGCCTTAGCAGGAGATGTAGCCTCTTGCCAAAGCTCAAAGACGTTATCCTGATCAGCGGTGATTGGTGGAAATGACCCTTAGCAGGAGTGCTGGGCTGGGGGTAGAGGACCAGTGATGAGTAGTCAAGTCAAGTCAAGTCAGATCTATTTATATAGCGCTTTTTACAATGGAGCATTGTCTCAAAGCAACTTTACAAGTTTAGATTATCTCCTAATAACTACGTCCAATCCCAAATTGAGCAAGCCTAGGGCGACAGTGGCAAGGAAAAAACTCCCTAGTGTTATAGGAAGAAACCCTTGGGAGGACCAAGACTCAAAAAGGGACCCAACCTCCTTGGGCGGCGTAGATGTAGTAGCCAGTGAGTCTGTAGAAAAGAAGACATTGTATCTATTCCGGCCTTTAGTCCGTCTGTAATAATATGGATACACACTGGAGTCGCACCACTGGAAAGGTCAGCTGTTGGAAGCAGCAGTTACTGAGCGCCTATGTTCAAATCCCGGGGTTGGCTTGCAACGTAAAGGTCAAGTGCTGCATTTACGCAACCCTGAGATGGAAAGTAGAGTTGCACCAATCGATCAGCTGGTGACCGGAATCAGACAGTTTTCAGTCTCATATAACCGATTCTGGGTCGGCCACATTTTGTCCCACATGCACCACATGACAGCGGCACAAACACAGCGACACGTGGAAGAACACACTGCTTTCACTAACATTAATTCACAATTCAATGCTGCTTTAAACACCAGCTTTAAACTGTGTGTTTGTTTATGAGACAGATCGGCGCTGACGAATGTGATGACGCGGAAGTGTTCGATTTTAGTTGTGCTCCAGTGCTACTACTTAGTACACAAAACAGTCTCCCCCTACATAGCACATTACTAGTGAGGGAGCAGTGATCTAGTGTTATTTCGGTTACAGCCATGTCTTCAGCGTTCTAGCTCTTCACAGTGACTGAGCGCTGTTTGCCGTATGCATGGAGGAGGAACAACTCTAAACACTCGGAACGACGAATTTAATAAGAAACTTAAAACAGCATCATCTCGCTGAATATGTGGTATTGGACACAGCTAAAGCTAGCTCTGCTGAGAGGGCGGTGCCAGACACAAGTCAGCAGCTGCTGCTGTCTTTCTTTAGCAGTGAAGAAGTTTCCATTAAAAGAAAAGTTGAACAAACTCGGCTGATCATATGTTTGAAAAATCGGAAATCGGAGAAGAAAATTGCAATCTCCAGTCCAAAGTGTACCGCTACCTGCTTCAAGTGGGGGTTAAACATGATTTGTAAAAATATTAACACTGTCACAGTATTTTATTATTAAAAACAACCCCCTTACCCCTTTCCTTGCCTACTAAATGCAGGAGGTATTTTTCTGTTTTGGTCCCTTCAGCGCTGGGACAGTGTAGGTGGATCAAAACCTATCCTCATAACAAACTTTAGCCGGCTAATTTAAGGGATGGTCTGGCTCAGTAGTTATGGAATTTTACGACTAATTGGAAGATTGTGAGTTTAAATCTCGGCTCTGAAACGCTGCCGTTGTTGTTTGTTTTGTTTTACGTTTAGTGATAAACACTTTAAATGTAAGACTAAAAATGTGAGGTTTACTTTTGCCAAAGGATAATGGCTATTGAAGTTGTGTTGGGGTAACCATGCCAGTACTCTTTCTTTCTTTTCACATACACTGCTTTGTCTCATCAAAAACTTGATTCAAATGTTCATGTTAAGCCAGTAGGACTTGACCTGCTGTTGTTTAAATTCCAAGCCATGTGTGACACACTGCTGTACAATGTGGAAATTAGTGTTTGTGGCTGACCTTAAATAGCAGTGTGTAAGCAACGTTCCGAGATGAAGTCTATTGGGTCAATATTTTTATGAATTTAACTGCTGCCCTTTTGAATGTGATAGCATGTGTATGTGTGTTAGCTGACTGCATGTGTAACCAATAAAGGCTTAACTATTTTTACCTGGCTATTTTAACAGGGGACAGATCCCACAGTACTGACACCACTGGATATTATGTCTGGAGAATGTACGCGTTTACAAATATGATTGCATTAAAGTGGACAAGGCCTCACATAGAGTGGGTAATTACTCAAGACTGGAATAACACAATCTGAAATTGATTTTGGCTCCGGGGTCACACAGCTGGAGCATTGGACCCATCTCAGCTTAGGCCGAAGGGCAACTGGCCATCTGCTTGGGGGTTACAGACCATCAAACGACTGCACACAATGCAGCGACATGGCATTGTTAAATTACAAAGTATCACAAGAACTTAGCGCACATTATATGAGTGTGGACAGTCCAAAAATCCTATGTGGTTTGTTTATTCGCTTATAATGAAATTAGCCCATGGCAGATATTTTAAACCACCATTTCACTATAGTCTAACCTCGTAATCTCAACGACCTCATATCTCGCCACCTGTGATGGCAGGATGCATTTCCTTCTCCTTTTGCCCTCGCTAAGCTTAGAATGTGACAAATGTCCTGCCAGTGATGAAATTCTGCCTCGCTAAGCCGCTATGTTTCAGACCGGTCAGTAGGTGGCACTTTAATTGTACTTTAAACTTGTAACACCGGATGATGTGCAGCCCCTGTCTGTAATCAGAGACGTTATATAAGGAGGAGACTGGTCACTGGTACATGATATGCAGACACACACACACATTCACTCACTCACACTAGGACAGATTAGAAACCCCAACTAACCTTATCATCTACGACGCCCAAGGAGGTCGGGTCCCTTTTTGGGTCTTGGTCCTCCCAAGGTTTCTTCCTCATATCCTTTAGGGAGTTTTTCCTCTCCACTGTCGCCTTAGGCTTCCTCAGTTTGGGATTGGCCATAGATATTAGAAGATAATCTAAAACTGTTAAGCTGCTCTGAGACAATGCTCCATTGTAAAAAGCGCTATAGAAATAAATCTCACTGGATGTGACTTTTTACCACGACTACCATGCAGACATGGGGAGAACATGCAAATTCCAGAACAAATTTAGGTCTCTGGAGCTCTGAGGCAGCAAAGATTGTGCTAAGATCTCTTTATCTTGAAATGCCCAAATGCCCATGTTACAACTATTCAATATATGAAGGAATAAAAGAGCGTTTAAAATGTAAGTAAGAATATCATGTATAATTTAATAAAATAGGTCAACGTTACCATGCTGGGTTTCGATGCAAAAGGCAAAAATAAGTAGAACACAACATGACAGCACCTAAACAGTCTGAAGCTGGAATGAGGAGGGATTTCCTAGCTTTATATACCTGCATCCAAATCCTTAAACGTTTAAGACAGAACATTTTTGTAATATTTGGCTTCCTCAAGGAGCTGTCAGTGTGATATTCCGGTCAGAGGAAAAACTCTCTGGTGCTCCAGGCTTTGGAAAGAGGAGCTAAAACCAAATTATATGGACCACTAATATCCAACCAGTTAGAAAATGTGTCTTCTGCCTGTCAGTTCAGAGAGCCTGCTCTCTTGCGGTTGCATTTAGGTTGTTGCTTTGTAGGGAACACTGCAGGGAGGGACTGACTTTGTTTGTTTGATCTAACCATGGCCATTTACGTTTAGTCTAAATCATTACATGTAGTCCTTCAGCAGATGCTCTTATCCAGAGTGACCTACAACTGGTACAGCCCAAACAATTGTGGGCCTTGAGAGAGGCAGCTTTGCAGTGCTTGAGGCTTAAATCTTGGACGTTCTGGTCCACAGTCCAGTGCATTAATCTTGACTGTTGTACCACCACAGTCTGCAGTCTGGGCTACAAAAGTCAGGGAGGAAAAATGAAATAAAATCAACCAAGAAACTGGGAATGCTAATCACACATGCAGATGTGCTGTGATCAAAAGCTTGGTGGAACAGATGGAGAAGGGTACAAGTAGCAGACGTAGAGGTGGAATGGATGGTAAGAGCAAGAAATAAACAACTCGTGTTTGCAGTTCCCCTGCCTCCATATGTCTGTGTAGCTGAAGCAGAGAGAGAGAGGTACATGTGGAACTGTGTGAGGTGCATGAGTAATAAAAACAGGCCTGCAGTACTTCTTATTGAGTTGCATAATCCTCCCTCCCTTTCTTTTTCTCTCTGTCCTTCAGGGCTGGAAGTGTCCATGGCACACGAGCGTAGACCGCCCATGGTCCCCTCCTCTGCTTCTCGGTACCACCGCAGACGCTCCTCGGGTACCCGGGACGAGCGCTACAGATCAGGTGAGTCAGCAGAATGGTAGCATCTAGGCAGCATGTCTAACCTCTATTGTTATGTTAGCATCACTTGTAGTCTTATACACTGCACAGTGAAACTGAAGCTTTAGCACCAGAAAAGTGCAACTGTGTTTTTTTTCCATTGTTTTCCAAATATTCAGTACGAATTTTGGAACTTAATGGTAGTGGAGGGTGCTTGGGTTTGCAGCATTGTGATTTGCCTGTTGGTTCCTCCACTATGTGACTTACCACCTTTGTTATACATTTGTGTTGTAAACGTTGTGCGTTTTCAATATTTACATGGCAGTTTTTTATGCTAGCTGCATCACAGTGGTAGATTATTACATCTCCCATCTCCCACTACTAGCACAGCCTTGTTTCTTTGAGGCTTGTTACCTTCCAAATGTGGTTCCTAGATCTCCTGTATTGATTAAAGGGCAGTAGGCCAAATCAGAGCTTTCAGCTTTATGGTTATGATATTTGGTTGACATTGGCACCATCAGAACCTAATGGGTATTTGAGTATTGATTTGCACCTGACTGATCACTATCCTGACTGATATTTACTGATTTTGGGGTTTGGAGAAATTGTTAGTTTCCACCTTATACCTGGGGGCCTTTGGTTCGGTGGTAGCACTGTCACCTCACAGCGAGAAGGTCCTGGGTTTGATCCCAGGTGGAGCCAAACTCCTTTGTTTGGAGTTTGCATGTCCTCCCCATGTCCGCATGGGTTTACTCCAGAGACTCCAGTTCCTCCCTCAGTCCAAAGACATGCATTAGGTTAATTGATTACGTTAAATTGGTCCTGATCGGAGTATATATATGATTGGCTTCGATATAACCTTGTGTATTGATGTAACCTTGCGTCTGTCGTTAAATACCAAATGGTACTGAAGAGCAACGTTAAATAACTAAACAAACAATCATTTTGCTTAATGTGAAGCTAATGTATGTGGGTTAAACGCAGAAAGCATTTCACGAGTTTAGCATTCATTTTTCATATCTGAAAACATAAAAATGTAATACCTATTTCAGACTAAAGTTGACTAATGGGACTGTGGTGGCCTAGTGGTTAAGGTACTGGACTATGGACCACAAGGTCCAGGGTTCAAATCCCACCTGTGCCAAGCTGCCACTGTTGGGTCCTTGAGCAAGACCCTTAACCCACAATTGGATTGTAAGACTGTATTAATTGTAAGTCGCTCTGGATAAGGGCGTCTGCTAAATGCTGTAAATGTACTTCACTTTGAACAATTTTTGGCACAATTGTGCATTCGCAGACAAAAATGCCCATCGTAAAATTGTCATAACTGATGCATAACATGAGTTGCTCAGTGGCATTATTAGGGACTGGGTGGCCTGGTGGTTAAGGTACTGGACTAATGGTCCAAAGGTCCAGGGTTCAAATCCCACAATCTGCCACGTTGGTCCTTAGCAAGACCCTTAACCCACAATTGCTTGGATTGTAAGACTGTACCAATTGTAAGTCGCTCTGGATAAGGGCATCTGCTAAATGTTGTAAATGAAAAAGCAGCAGATATAGTGTCGCTTTGACCAAACAACAATTTGGATCCAAATATTGGCACTTCTGTTAAAAGACCGCAATAGATTAAGCAAACTCAGGGTATAGCTACACATGTGGTAGTGACAATGGCGAATTGCCAATGAAAAACATTGGATTTTCTTTGAAGCGGGTTTCTGGAAATGTGGCAGAGCAAATGCCTTTTTGATGTCTCATAAGAGCTTTATCATGACATTTCAAAAAGGGACGTGAGACCGGAAATAAACAGCAGACGAATTACAGCTATCAGGTACTTAGCCAGCTAGGTAGGAAAAAAAAACTGTTTAGACTTTATGACGTGAAACTTTTTATTGCCTCCCATTTGTCACGACCAACATGTAGCAGATTTCTTTCATTTGTTTTGGATACTGGTGTGCTCGTAAACCAACTTTACCAGCAATACCAGCAAGGCTATTTGAGTTCACTAATCCAGACCAGCAGTAACCAGCAACTTGGACCAGTATATTTGCAGTATCTTAAGTGAGCCCTTAAAACATTTATATACATTATATTAACGTTTACTGGAACTGCATTTAGCAGATTCCTTTATCCAGACCAACTTATAGTTGTTAGAGTTGAAAAGTAAGAAGTCAAAGTTAGCCTAAATGCTAGTCATAGCTAAGCTTCTAGCTGTCTATCATGTGTCTCGCTCCCTGTCTTTGATATCATCTGTAAGAGACTAAAATGTTTTTAATGGAGTTTCTGGCTCTCCTGTCTTGATAAAGGACATTATCACGCCATTTCTCTACCTTGTAGAACCTGTGTTTGCATCAACAGGCTAGAGCAGTGTTTCTCAATCCTGGTCCTGCAGCCCCACCGCTCTGCACACCTGATCCAGTTACTAAGCTCATTAACAAGCCATTACTGAGCTAAAGTGGGTCTGTTTAAACAGGAAAAGCACTAAATGTTCAGAGCAAGGGGGGCTCCAGGACACTGGGCGACAGGAATGATGGTGAATCATTATGACTTTTTAAACATGCCTTGGATTAGCACTTGGCTAACCTCAGCACAAAACCCCTTAAACTTGATGATCAATATCCTGTTTCAGTATGTTACGGGCCTAATCTTTCTGGATTATCTAAGAGACAATGTATATGTGTGTTTAGTCTGAGAAATTAATCTGTGAGAGCCAGTGGTGTTTTTCATGGATTGATTTCTACTGTGATAGAAATCCTCTCTTTATCTGGGGGGGCCAGGGTAAAATCACGTCACCAACAGCTCTTTTTGTAGTGCAATATCTGACCATGAAAATGTCAAACGCCGGAGCAGTAAGAAGACCAAGCCTTCCATAAAGCCATGTCGATAATTTCATGATTTCTGTACTGACAATATTGGAAATATGAACTAGAAAATGAGTCAGCGCATTTGTCACTGCTGCATCTGGTGTTTCTAGAGGCATTTTGAGAAGTCATAGCTGACGAGCATGACAAAAGTGTTTAAATCGATGTTTATTTAAAATAAGGAATAATCAAATCAATGTAGTCATTCATGAATTAACATTCAATTGAGTACATAATGCTCTTATGTACACAGACATGCTGTTTGTGTTCATGGCTATACAAATCTGACAAATCTCATTCAAACTGTGATGGGACCTCTATTGTGTCTATCGCATAATGGGTGTCTTTCAGTAGGTCTTACTGGCTATTATGGTGTAATTAGGGAGGGGTATTATCAGATCCTCGAAAGGGTCGAGGCATATGTTCACGGATGTTTCGTGCTGTGCAGTAAACCCACATTGCGTAGACGTTTTTTCCCCAGGAATTTACTGGTAATTTACCAGATTGCTTTGGGTAAAGACTGAAAGTACCACAGTGGTGAAAACCCTGATAGACTGGCGCACCAATTTACTGCTTTCAGACATAGAACAAGTGGCAGGTAATTACCACAAGGGAAGCTTGTCAATTAAAAACAATGGTGAAACGTCTGTAAATAGGAGCGATTCAGAAATGAGGGAGCTGTCAGCTCTTGATGTTGAGGATAGAGCTCTTTATTAAATGAACAGCAGTCTCATAGTTTGCAGTCCTTTATGATTATTCCCTCATAGTCACGCCCACAGTTAGGTGTAAGTAGAGAGAAATTCCGCTGATAAACAAACTCATTGTTGAACATGTCCACCAAATGCATTGTATGTGGAACATCACATCACGCCATGTGTAACAGAGCTGTCATAGCAAAAGTGTGTATAGGTGCAACCCATGTGAAGGCAGCATATGTGCATATGTACCAATGCAGGTCAACTGTAATTTATTTAGACTCTCAGTGTGAAAGCAGCTTTGCCAATGACAAGAACTGAGCGAGACAAATTTTTCTAGTCGAAAAGTGTCGAGAACCGAATTCGACGATTTCTGAAGTGGTGGGGTTTTTCAAAATCATAACTCTATTTCACCCATCCTCACAATGGGTCCTATTTTTCTGGAGCCAACACCGTACTGATACTGATCTAACCTGGACTGATTGCATCAGTGTGAGTGCAGTTTGCAGTTTGGATCATTAGAGGCCATGACTGTGCCAGTGTGAGAAACAGTGTCATACTTTCCTGTGACTTGGCCATGTACTGTCAGCCATGCTGTCAGCACACACACACACACACACACACACACACACACACACACACACTGGGTCTGCCTGTTAAGAATAATAAACGCTAGTACTGTTTTATCAGAAGGTTTATCAGAAATCCACTCATCTGGTGCTCAATTTTCAAGATTATATCCGCAAATACTAACGTTTGATTGGCTGGAAGGTGTGCATTAATTCCTTTTAATGTGAAGTAGTTCTGCTCGAATATTTACAGTTCTAAATGGACTGTAACAGTGTTAGGTTGTAGCTACACATCGACACTGATGTTACCATCAGTGCTGTTCCATTTGGAGAGTACACCATTTGGAAAGCAGTAATGTTTTAAAAACAAAAGCCGGGAGGATTTAACAGATGAAGAGGTTAAGAAGAGGATATGCACGAAAAACTTTTACAGAATGGAAACACAAATACACTAAGGGATTATCTTCAAGTAAAGAAAATAAATCCAGACTTTTCAACGATACATCCTTTAAAGCCGCCCCTGAAGTGGGTTCATGAAGAGGCAGGCTTGTTCAGTAAAAACTGTATATTATTTGATTTACAGAATTATCTTCACCTTTTATGTTACAGAGTTTGTGTTGTAGGTTAAAGTGTTCATGTTGCAGCTTAAATCTTCTGAAGTTTAATTAGTCATCATTTATAGGCAGTGGAGTGTGGAAATTAAAGTGCACCATGCTGTAAGAGCCAGTGTTGTTTTGGAGCTTCTTACATAAAATAATATGTTATCTCTGTCATTTTATGACTTTGTTTGCATTCAGTTATGATGAAGCAAAATATGTAGGTACTCTTTTAAAATGGGTCCATGGGATATTGACAGTGGGGCCAAAAATGTATTTAGTCAGTCACTGATTCGTGCAAGTTCTCCTACTGAGAAAGATGAGAGAGGTCTGTAATTTTCATCATAGCTACACTTGAGAGACAAAATGAGAAAAAACATCCAGGAAATTACTTTGTAGGATTTTTAGATTATTTTATTTGTACATTTTGTAAATTTAATTGTAATTATGGTGGAAAATAAGTATTTGGTCAATAACAAAAGTTCGCTCAATACTTTTGTAACATAACCTTTGTTGGCAATGACAAGTCAAACGTTTCCTGTAAGTCTTCACCAGTTGGCACACACTGTAGCTGGTATTTTGGGCCCTCCCTCCATGCAGATCTCCTCTAGAGCAGTGGGTTTTGGCAACACTGACTTTCAACTCCCTCCACAATTTTCTATGGGTTGAGGTTTGAGACCTGGCTAGGCCACGCCAGGAACCTTGAAGGCTTTTTACGGAGCCACTCCTGCGTTGCCGGAGCGGTGTGTTTTGGGATCATTGTCATGCTGGAAACCCAGCCACGTTCCATCTTCAATGCTCTCACTGATGAAGGAGGTTTTTGGCTTAAAATCTCACGATACATGGCCCCGTTCATTCTTCGCTTAACACGGATCAGTTGTCCTGTCCCCTTTGCAGAAAAACAGCCCCAAAGCATGATGTTTCCACCCCCATGCTTCACAGCAGGTATGGTGTTCTTGGGATGCGGCTCAGCATTCTTCTTCCTCCAAACATGATGAGTTGAGTTTTTACCAAAAAGTTCTATTTTGGTTTCATCTGACCACATGATATTCTCCCAGTCCTCTTCATCATCCATATGCTCTCTGGCAAACTTCAGACGGGCCTGGACATGTACTGGCTTATGCAGGGGGGGCACGCCTTGGCCATGGTTGAGTTTGGAGTCTGACTGTTTGAGGCTGTGGACAGGTGTCTTTTATACAGATTATGAGGTCAAACATGGGCCATTAAGACATGTAATGAGTGGAGGACAGAAGAGCTTCTTAAAGAAGAAGTTAGAGGTCTGTGAGAGCCAGAAATCTTGCTTGTTTGTGGGTGACCAAACACTTATTTTCCACCATGATTTACAATTAAATTCTTTAAAAATCCTACAGTGTGATTTCCTGGATTTTCTTTCTCATTTTGTCTCTCATAGTTGAAGTGTACCTATGATGAAAATTACAGACCTCTCTCGTCTTTGTAAGTAGGAGCACAATCAGTGGCTGACTAAATACTTTTTTTGCTTCACTGTATCAAACTGCCCAGTAACAGCTAAACAACACATTGCTGAGGAAACGGGGTTTCTACTTCATGTGTTCTTCACCACTATTTCCTGTTAATAATGCAGTTTAATGGGACAAATTGAATCCAGCACCAAGCAAAAAAAACATACGGTACTGTGCAAAAGTTTTAGGCCAACATTAGGTTTGTTGTTTTGGCAGCGGTATAATGACCATATATAGCATATTGTGAATGATCGGACCCTTCATTTCATAATGTCTCTTTTTCACTGATATTCATTCCAATCTTAGCATATCTTAGCCTTTTCACCTTGTTCCTCTTCCGAAAAAGTTTCCTTGGCTGCTACCCTTCCAGAAAGACCCTTCCTGATCACGTTTCTTGGCATCTCAATGAAGCTGACACATGCTGCTCTTGATCAAGTGTAAGAGGATAGTTGCCTCTGTAGCCTATAGAAGACTTTTTCAGTTTTTTAATACTGCAATACATTCCCTGTAGTTTCTGGTTGTATTCTAATAAAAATACTGAGAAATAATTATATATATAGTCATTATACCATTGCTAAAACAATGGTATATTTAATCTAATGGTGGCCTAAGACTTTTGCACAGTACTGTACATTCTCCCTGAAATGAAGCCGTTATCGTCTTTTGAAATTCAGAAAAACGTTTACAGCTAATGGATATCTTAAAGAGTCTTAGAGAGCGTAGCTGGGTCTGCTCTCTATGTGAGGGAGATGCTTTTCCTCTCAAGTCGACTGGCTCTGCATATGATCTTGCATGAGCTCCTGTCTGAAATTTTGCAGTTTCTGTTTTGTCTCAAAGGAAGTATGTGTTAGCCCTCGCCTGTCCAGTTCTGTTTGCTGTTGTGTGATGGGAGAACTGGGAGAAAAAGGGACTCTCGGAATAAACGTAACGTGTACAGCAGCTACAGAGATGACATGCATGCCAGCCTGGAGAGCTGAAGGTCAACACCTGTTCTGCCAGCCAACTAAGTACAGCTAAGGAAACTAAACGTAATACAGTGTAACACAAAGCTATCAAATAGCTCTTCCACATAGCCCATAATCCAAAATTGCCTGGATTGTCCCTTGTGTATAATATCAGTTGTACAATATTGTGCAAAAGTCTTATGTCACCATTAGATTAGATTTACCATTGTTTGAGAAATGGTATAATGACTATACAGTGCCTTGCAAAAGTATTTGGCCCCCTTGAACTTTTCAACCTTTTGCCACATTTCAGGCTTCAAACATAACGATATGAAATTGTAATTTTTTGTGAAGAATCAACAACAAGTGGGACACAATCATGGAGTGGAACGAAATTTATTGGATATTTTAAACTTTTTTTAGAAATAAAAAACTGAAAAGTGAGGCGTGCAAAATTATTCGGCCCCCTCACTTTCAGTGCAGCAGACTCACTCCAGAAGCTCAGTGAGGATCTCTGAATGATCCAATGTTGACTTAAATGACTGATGATGATAAATAGAATTCCATCTGTGTGTACGTATCAAGTCTCCATATAAATGCACACATTGCTCTGTGATAGTCTCAGAGTTCTGTTTAAAGCGCAGAGAGCATCATGAAGACCAAGGAACACACAGGAAGGTCCGAAGATACTGTTGTGGGGAGAGTTTAAAGCCAGATTTTGGATACACAAAGAATTCCCAAGCTTTAAACCTCTCAAGAGCAGCTGTGCAAGCGATCCATATTGAAATGGGTAGACCGGATTATCAGACCACTGCCAATTCTCTACCAAGCACCCCACCTGGCCCCCCCTCCCCCCCCCCACCGCGCCCCCCCTCTAAAAGCTTTCAAGACACAACAAGGAGAAGACTGATCAGAGATGCCAGCCAAGAGGCCCATGATCACTCGGGATGAACTGACGAGATCTACAGCTGAGGTGGGACACTCTGTCCATAGGACAACAATTAGTCCCCGTACACTGCACAAATCTGGCCTTTAATGGAAGAGAGTGGCAAGAAGAACAGAAGCCATTTTCTCAAAGATATCCATAAAAATTTTGCCACAAGCCACCTGGGAGACACACCAAACATGTGGGGAAGAAGGTGCCCTGGTCAGACGAGACTGTTTGGCCACAATGCAAAATGTTTGGCGTAAAAAAAAGCACACAGCTCATCACCCTGAAACGCACCATCCCCACTGTCAACATTGGTGGGGGTGCAGCATCGTGGTTTGGGCCTGCTTTTCTTCAGCAGGGACAGGGAAGATGGTTAAAATTGATGGGAAGATGGATGGAGCCAAATACAGGACCATTCTGAAGAAACCCTGTTGGAGTCTGCAAAGAACCGGAGACTGGGATGGAGATTTATCTTCCAACAAGACAATGATCCAAAAAACATAAGGCAAAATCTACAATGGAGTGGTTCTCACAAATAAACGTTATGCAGGCGTTAGGAATGGCCAAGCCAAGTCCAGACCTGAATCCAATCGCGAATCTGTGGAATTACCACCATACCGAGATATATGTGGACATGACGCTGTCCTGACCACATGCACGTTCACCATACTACAGTTCTCTTTATCACCATTATAACTCCTGTCTCCATCCACCTACTCCAGCTGAGGGCCAGCATGTTTTGCAAGGAAGAATGGGCAAAAATTTCAGTCTCCTCGATGTGGCAAAAACTGATAGAGACATACCCCAAGCGACTTGCAGCTGTAATCGCAGCAAAAGGTGGCCACGCTACAAACGTATTAACGCAAGGGGGGGCCGAATAACCCCCCCCACATAATAATTGCACCTAATGCCCCACTTTTTCAGTTTTTTTCCAGATTCATCCCGACTTTTCA
The DNA here is from genome assembly GCA_025084515.1 of Ancistrus triradiatus. Taxonomy (NCBI): domain Eukaryota; kingdom Metazoa; phylum Chordata; class Actinopteri; order Siluriformes; family Loricariidae; genus Ancistrus; species Ancistrus triradiatus. The sequence goes on from JAJAGP010003441.1 coordinate 19,537, forward strand.
GATTGGATTGTGTCCCACTTGTTGTTGATTCTTCACAAAAAATTACAATTTCATATCTTTATGTTTGAAGCCTGAAATGTGGCAAAAGGTTGAAAAGTTCAAGGGGGCCGAATACTTTTGCAAGGCACTGTATATTATTATTTATCTGTCTCTGTATTAGAATACAACCAGAAAATACTGGAAATCAGTGTACAGTATTAAAAAATCAGAAAACATAGTAGTTAACATTGGCAGCTTCATCGGGATGCCAAGTCTGAAGTAGTTTGATTGGGAGTCATCTTTTTGGAAGGGTAGCCCCCAAGAAACCACCAATAGGGGAACAAAGTAAAAAGGCCAAGATATGGTAAATCTGACAAAGATTGGAATAAAAATCAGTGGAAAAGAGTATTATGGAGTGACAAATCCAAGACTGAAATTTTTGGGTCCAGTATAATGGTCCTTATAGCATTGCTAAAACAACAAATCTAATGGTGGCCTAAGACTTTTCTACAGTGCTGTAAGTGTTTCTGGATAAGAGCAGCAGCCACATGACTAAATGTAAATGTAAACATTCTGACCAATGATCTGTTAGCTCACTGGTGCTATTGGACATCAGTCCATTGACGGGACTGCAGGTGTCACTGTTGCAGCACCTGGGATGGTCCTCCAACAAGCCGGTCCTCCCTCAGTTTGACCAAGCCAGAATGCACAGGACTTGAATCAGGGTCACTGTGGTGGTGGGTTAGCGAGCTCTCGCTGCACCACCTGAGTGCTGTTGCCAAGGTTTGCGTTTTCAATTCTTGTAAGGAAAATATGTAGTTATGGACATCGGTTCTGAACTGCTGACCAGCGGAATGTGAGTTCGGTTGGCACACGGTCTCGCACACAATTGGTCTCTGAAACACACATACGAAGACACACGTGTGGAAAGATGAGTCAGTAAGCAGAGCACACGGAGCCGGAGGTGGTGGTACTTCTGTGCAACATTAGTGTCCGATGAGTGTGTTTGTGTAGCTCCCTCCCTCATTCTTCATGCTTGTTCGCTCTCTTTTGTTCTTTCTCGACGATCCGCCATCCTGCAGACGTTCACACAGAAGCGGTACAGGCGGCTCTGGCCAAACACAAGGAGAGGAAGGTGGCGGTGCCCATGCCCTCAAAACGCCGCTCTCTGGTGGTGCAGACCTCCATGGATGCCTATACCCCTCCAGGTGAGCCTCACCTCTGCTCCTTATCACACAGAAATAAACATACACATACACACAGTGCTGTACGATAAAGGCTACACTTCAGAAATAGTGCTCAGAAATAAGTGAACTCATCTTAAATATAGTAGCAGTCAAAGGTGTGGACACATAGAAAAAGTCACTTTTCTGTCGTATAGCAATTTTCATTTAAAGGCTAATGTTAAAATAACTTATTAAACTTTTCTTATATAGTTTTGTCCATGCGAAAAAGGATTATTTGTTTGAAAACAAGGTTTTATTAAGACCAAATCCCAATTTTGGATTAGAAAACAAAATCATTGCAAAGTGAACGCAAGTATCACATGTGCAAGACTGAATACTATGTCATCATCAAAGCCTTCTTTCTTAAGGTCTTTTCACACTGAGTACGCTTTTTTTTGCCCCCCAAAAAACGGATGCGATTTTTAACGTAGTTTTTAACCTTCACACCAAGTACGCTCCATTTTTTGTCTAAACACTCTGAAGACTCCCTGTTCGTCCCTGTTTTCTCTGCTTTCTTCTGATTTCGTCGTGTCTTTGTCGTGTTTAGTTATATACCACCAGATCTTTTCTTAATATCCATGTTTTTATAGTCAGCATGTTGCTTGTACAAGCTCTTGTGCTCTGCTGCGATCAGGATGAGCTGTTCTGCCTGACAACCGAGCTCTGATTGGTCAGCCTGATTTTAATGCATTCAAACAATGCAGAAATTAGAACAGGGTCCGGTTAAAAATTTTACGCAGCATCGCAGTCCGTCAGTTTCGGACTCGGTGTGAAAAGACCTTTAGTCTTACCACTCGAGATAATCCTTTATATTTTGGCAAGGGAGAATGGATACCAAGTAACCTGTTTGGAAATAGGTCAATCAATAATCAATAATATGGCAAAAGCTGAACTAAGCAAAAAGAAACATCAATCCATACCTAATTTTAAAAGTGGTTAAATCTGTAACCAGTTGGCTTTCCAATACCTTTAGTTACATGTAGCTACATCACAGTGTATAATGTTTAATAGATGAAGGAATCCCCAAGTTCTAAACCCATTGTACACGCAGTATTGTACAACCACAAGCTAGCATTCTACCTTAAATCGCATCCCGATCTCGGACTCCGTCTGTGTGGAGTTCCTGCTCGTGTTCGCGTGGGTTTACTCCGGGTACTCTGGTTTCCTCCCACAGTCCAAAGACATGCATTAGGTTAATTGATTACGCTAAATTGGCTCTATCTGAGTATATACGACTGGTTTTGATGTAGCTTTGTGTCTGCCGTTAAAATAGCCACTGATGCTGAAAGCGAACCACATAAACAATCTACCTTCTGGTCTGAGCGTAGCGTGGGTGTGAGTGACTCTCACTAGGCCTCTCCCCGCTCTCGTCCCTACCCCCGCTGACAGACACGTCGTCCGGCTCGGAGGAGGAGGGCGTCCACGGCGAGGGCACACCTACCTCCAGCCAGGGCAGCGCCAGCATGGAGCACTGGATCAGCCGGGCCATCCACCACGGCTCCACTACGTCCTCCTCGTCCTCGTCCACGCAGAGCGGGGGCAGCGGCGCCGCCAGCCGCCTCGCCGACGTTCTCGCGCAGACGCACGTGGGAAAGCCAGGTAACACCAGCGCCTTCATTCTCTACCTCCTCTTCCCAATTCCTTTCTTTCCCTGCTCTTTCTCGTCAGTAAATGTCTTAACGACCTCTCCTGTCTTTGTCTGCCTCTGTCCGGCATCAGCTCTTTCTCTTGCCTCTTTCTGCATGGGGGTGTTTCCATC
>JAJAGP010003441.1:27500-73808 GCA_025084515.1 Ancistrus triradiatus
GTTTGGAATCACTAAGAAATGTGCTTGCTAGCTACCCGTTTTTAAATTCTTCAGGTAACATTCCAGTATACACCTTCTGTAGCTCTTTCCAGAGGTGCGACAGGCTTGTAGGGCTCAGTAGAATTTATTTCTCCGGTAATTTCATGACCCACATCTGTGCACATGTTGTTTTTATTGGCTAGTTTCTTTGAAGCTCTGCTTGTAAGACAGTTGCAGATGACACTGGCATTTCTGTTCTATTTAAAGTAACAGCCTACTGTGGTTCTGTAAGACATCTGCTTTTTTAAACTGGAGACTGCTCTTCCTTCCGTGTCTTTTTTTTGGCCTGGTTACATCCACTTTGTTCTCTTCTCCCAAGGCAGTCGCGGACACCTTTGTGTGAAGACTTTTTCCTTGACACGTGGAACGGCCTACATTTTGCAAAACAGCAGTAGACTGGAAAGTTTCTTAAGGAAGCCACTGAACCATTTTGAGCCCAAAACTAAACATTAGAAATGTGTGTGTACCTCATACCCAACGAAAAATAATTTTACTTGATTTATTAGGCAGAATAGCGTCTGCTATGAGTCTTGGTCCTTCAAGGCATTCCTTATAACATTAAGGGAGTTTTTCCTTTCCACTGTCTCCCTAGGCTTGCCATTAGGGCTTTCAGGTAGATAATTGTAAAGCTGCTTTGAGCCAATGACATTGTAAAAAATGCTATAGAAATAAATTTGAATTTGAAGTCCTTCCCCACAAAGATCCACACAAGCATTTTCACTAGTGCGCTTATACTTTTGGCCCTCAGTGCATGTCCATCAGGACGCTGACGCAAAGCTGCTGAAAGTGGGGCTTTGCAGTAATACGTGAAAATATTGTGAATTAATCAGTCATTTCAGGCAGTGTTATATATTATATATGGTGAGCATTCGTAGTGTAATAAATTATTATATGATAAAAAATCTTTAAAATAAAGAATCTTCTTAATGATTCCTAACTTTAATACTACCGTATGTTTGTCTGTAATTGTTGGTCTGATGTTTCATTGCATTCATGAATTGATGTTTCTGTCGTGTTTGTCCTGGATAGTGTTAAAGGTATAGTAAGTGACTTTGGCTGCAGTCCAAACTAAATGAACCGGTGCACGGAATTGGTTAAAATATTTGAATGCTGGTGTAAGAGGGTGAGCTTTCTCAGACTACATAGTTGACAGGCTTCATCTCCTTGAGAAGTAGAGGGTTCTCCTTGTTCTGATTCGTTGGATGTTGGTGGTCCACGTGATTTGTGTTTTTTAATGTGTAAACATTTGAGGGCAGCCACAGAGACTGGAGTTCTTCTTCTGAGAATGTACACATATTAAATACACTGCCTGGCCAAGAAAAGGTCACACACTCTAATATTTCGTTGGACCGCCTTTAGCTTTGATCACAGCATGCAGTTCGCTGTGGCGTCGTTTCCAACATTTATTTCTGTCCAGAGTTGCATTAATTTTTCCCCAAGATCTTGTATTGATGATGGGAGATTTGGACCACTGCGCAGAGTCTCCTCCAGCACATCCCAAAGATTCTCAATGGGGTTCAGGTCTGGACTCTGTGGTGGCCAATCCATGTGTGAAAATGATGGCTCATGCTCCCTGAACCACTCTTTCACAGTTTGACTCTTCTGAAACAGATGAACATCTTTTCCACGACCACAGGATGCGTCTTTCTACAAAAAAGCTACTCACTGCATCAGTTGGGAGGCTCTTTTTTAAACTCTTTAACTATTTGCTTAGTTAAATCCAGTTGGTGACCTTTTTTGGCTGTGCAGTGTGTTAGATCACTTGGGTGGCACCACAGTCTTGGCTACCGCCTGTCTTTGAGTCTCTTAGCAGTGCCACTAGTTTGGTTGGACGTTGCACAGACACAATTGGCTGACACAAGCGGCTGAGGGATCATCTCCCAGCTGCTGGAGTAGCAGCCTGTTTTGGCCGTTGGAGGTGCTGGCAAAGATGCCAAAATGGAAACCGCGAGCATATGGATTAATTCTCATCTTAGAAGTCAGCCACCTGCTGGTGAACAGAAGTGGCTGGCATCCACAAGGCACTAGCTGGTCCTACTCCCTTGGAGGAGGGATTATGCACACAGCAGGCAAATGTGAGACAGTAATGGTGGATATTGTTGGAAAATGTTCTCACCTCACCTTTAAATCCTAAACTAAGGGAACAGATATTAAGGTTTATTTTGTAGGTTGATGACTTTTTGCAGTAACAAGTAGTAATGTGCTCGTGTCACTTTGCAGACAGTGTCTGTCTCACCAGTGAATCTACTCTCAAGCATTTCTGCCTCCCAACGTAGAAGTTGAGACTGTTGTGCTGTTTGCTCAGCTGATGCTAATTCCTCGAGGCTTTTTTGGGGCTCATTAGTGCCTGCGTCATTGGGAGAGTGTGTCAGAGTGAGCAATGTCTGTTATTTTTACTTTATTATGTAGGCTGGGTGTTTCCTTTGAAACTCGGCTCTGATGCTGTTGAGGTTTCGGCAGAGACTGGGGAAGGTGTAGGGGTATTGAAAGCTCTGAGTATGTGTGTGTGCCCACTGAAATACATTTTAGTCCGGCTCTCAGACAGAACCTCGCACCGTGTCTGACACAACCGATCGTGCTCTGCTCTCTCTTTATAACTTCTGCTGGACTGACTCATTTCTCTCAGCCGTATGACTAATACATGCACTTCTATCATTCGTTTCACCCAAATTGAGCCATGCTATTGTAGAATTGTTGAATGCAATTACAAAAACACTGATTGAATCAGGCTAAACAGCTAAATTCACTTCAAGCATTACCACTATAATTCCCCATATTGTGGAAGTCACCACTGGAGTAAACCTTTCTATTGGGCTATTATGTCCATTTATTCAATAATGCAATTCAGGAAACTAAGGCTACATTCACTCAACAAGTAAAAGTGGCCCAAATCTGATTCTTTTCATCATATGTGACACAGATATGTCATCTTTGGGGCACTTCTTCCACTTTCATATGTTATATTGTAATCTGACAACTATCCGATACACAGAAATGCAACCACCATTCTTACGTCATTCCAACTCGAACATTTGTCATAATGCCCACTGAAAGATAAGGGAGAACGCATCCATGTCTCAATCCACCAGTCGGCCTTCCCCGAGTTTGCGCCACATTCCCGTCCATTGAAGTAGCTTCCATGACCTAACAGATACCCATCATTAAAATTCTGCCCTCTCTTGCCTCTTCGCTCTAATGATAATTTCCTTCCAAATTTGCAGCCGGCCGCCACTGCACATTAACATGACCATTAAAGAAGTGTCTGTTACTTCTTCACTTAAAGAAGTGGGTCATGTGAAGCAGGAGCACGAACTGTTCAGAAGAATATCGGATATTTCGACTTTTTGATTAGTATCCGATAATAAACATAAATACACATCCAGCAGAAACCATGCTTTGAATTTAGAATTTCCTCTGGGAAGCGAAGTCGGCAGGGCGTGGCGCTGGGAGTAACGCGGCGGTCGGAAATGCAGTGAGGAAAAGCCGTGGTCGCAGCAATAATCGTTTTTTTGTTGTTCACCTTCAGTAGATAGTTCAGTGAATTACATGAGATAGTAAAGACAATCTAACCTCGTTATCTCGCCAGTCTTATCTCTCGCCATCTGTGATGGCAGGACGGATTTCCCTCCATGCACGATACCTCGAAAAGCCGCCAACCTCGCCTCTCACCCTCGCAAAGCTTAAAATGTGACAAATGTCCTGCCAGCAATGAAATTCTACCCTGCTAAATCGTCAGTAGGTGGAACCTTAATCCTACTTTAAACTTGTAACCGGATGATGTACAGCCCCTGTCTGTTGTCAGACGTCATATAAGGAGGAGACTGGTCTGAAATATGAATGGGACTGTAGTACAGAATCCCCGCCCCTCCATTAGAAAGAGTCAGCCTTTGCCATGGCGGCATGCGCATGCACAGTGGCCAGAATAACCATAAAAATTGTAATGTTATTTAAACCTAACAATGTAAGAAAGTTAGATCATTTTTGTCAGATGATACCAGCCATTCTAAATACGCATTTTAAACGTTAGTCTCTCTTTCAGTTTCGGCAGTTCAGTTCAGACATAAGCTTTATGTTAATGATTTTGCCCAACTGTAGCACTGATCGGTCATGTTTTAAACATGTATACAGTACGCACTACAATACTCCCCAGCACTTGGCAGTGTGTGAGGTAGGGAGTCACATGGCAGGAGTGATGAGTGTTGGAAATTTAGTGAGGAACAGCCAGTCGTGACTGTGTTTTAAACGTGTTTAGTGTAGCCTTCTCCATGAACGTAACTCCATCGGGGACTGCCTGTATTGTGTAAAGCCTGTAAAAATCCGATTCGTTGAGATTGGGGCCACTTTGTGTGAACGTAGCCTAAAAGTCTGCCTAGAAACAGCCTGCTCACTTTGTCACCGAGCTCGGCAGACGTGCAGTGTCTCGGGTAATGCATCTAGCTTGAACCTTGTTGTAATTCTCAACGTGACTGACACCAAAAGCCCAAATGGATGGCGACCACGTTCTTGTCACATAGCTGCACGATGGGTGTGTAATGGAGCATGGGTAATGTCGACACGGTGCCACAATTTATGAGCTCTCTCCGAGTCTGGTTTAACAGGGTGCCCCTGCAGCACAACAAACAACACATTACTTTCTGGAAAGACAGTCAGAAACAGAGGAATGTCTTTCCCTAATTGGTTTTGATGCACCTGCAGACGGCGTCATAACCTTAGCACCAGCGCATTGTCTTGGGGCCTTAGGCACCGATATGATGGCAGATCTGAAGGAGGTGCTTTAATGTATCAGCGGGACCTGGGAGGAATTAGCGGTGAATAATAGTCCACAGACAGCAAAGGATTTACTACCAGAGAGAGAGAAAGCCCGGAGGAATAAGAGAGTGCAAGTAGAAGGGACTGTAATTACGGAGATGAGGAAAAAGTCTCCATCTCTAGCCTGTCCTCACATATGCATACTTTTGAAGAAATCTGTCCCACCACCACCACCGACATCTCCACCTCCACCTCCACCTCCACCTCTAGCCCTCTTTTCTGTTCTCTACTGAACAGTCAAGTCTCCTTGTCACATTTAACCAAGGCCACGCCTGTTTTCTCTCTTTTTGCATCTTCTAATTCTGTGTTTCTCCAACTCCAGAGAACCACTCGGCCCCTCCGGATGTCACCACCTACGCCTCTGACCTGCCGCCTCAAGTGGAACGGCCGCAGGTCTCCACCGTGCCCCGCAATACCCAAAAGTATGGCAACGCGGAGCTCATGGAGACTGGAGACGGTGAGGGTCTAACGTCTTCCAACCTGTATCCATTTGCAAGTTTCCCATGCTGCATTCGGCCCATTTCAATAGAAGGTTCTGCCAGATCATGACGGTCGAGATGCAGTGAAATCCCGGCCTGTCTGTCAGCCAGTCAGGCAGGAGTCGATTGGCCATTGTCACAACTGACAACAAAACCCAGTGGGAAGATTGATGACTGTGAGAACGTCAAGTATCAAGCTTTCAGTCTTATTCTCTAATCCATTTTTCTTGAGATTTTAAATCGTAAGAACCTAGTTGTGTAGCTTTATCCCGAAATTGATAGGCAGATGTAAGCAAAGTGTGCCAGTCCACCACAGGTTTCTGTAACTGGACCGCCCAACTTTCACTTTGCAAACCCAGCCCTGGGTTAGAACCACGTTTCTCAGGCACAAATGGACATGTTTGAGAGAATGGAGGCTGGCCAGGGTTATCTTCTGCATGAGAAATTCCAGGGATATCCTCCGAATAAACAGGGTTAAACAGGGAAGGAAGCAAATATCCACACAGAATATGGGAGTCCTTCTAAATGTAGATATCTGCACTTTATACACACTACGCTTTCATCCTTCTGAGGATGTACCTGTGTCCTGCAGAAACCTGTGTGATTGAGAGCTCTCTATGATAGCTCCTCTGAGATTAGGCCATGATTGAGAGCATCGATCTGCCTCTTGGATGACAGCTGAATTTGTTCCCCGAGGACGCCCCCAAGAAGCGTTTGTCAGACGTATTGATCGATAACCTTTGTAGCCTTGATTAGTTTGCAGGGATCTGAAAGTTTATACGTCGCATAATAAGCAAGAGTTTGTTTAAGGTTCCACTCTTTTGTGTCCATACACGCCAATTAATCAATGTGATCTTCAGGTGTCCCGGTCAGTAGTCGTGTCTCCGCTAAGATCCAGCAGCTGGTTAACACTCTGAAGCAGCCCAGGCGGCCTCCACTGCGCGAGTTCTTCGTCGATGACTTCGAGGAGCTTCTTGAGGGTGAGGTCTCAGTCTGACGTTATAAAGGTTCATATGAAGTTCACGCCTTTGTTGGGCATTTGTGTAGTTTTATATACTAAGCTGTATTGTTTTGCTCTATAAAACAAACTCCAAACATCGAATTTATTTAACCCTGTTTACACTTGTTGTTTTAATTCGTCTTGTATCTGGATTATATTCGGATAAGTTTTAACACGCATTCATTTACAGTTACTAGTCAGATTTATCTCCATTCAGACAGAATTCTGATTGCTGTATCACCCGATCCCTGTATTATGTACAGTTTGGTTTGTGAAGAATGTTTGCTGCATCAAACGTCACTATTTTACAGTGCTGCTAAGAGGAAGGGAGTTAACATTTAGAAGCAGCTGACTGCTAACTGTTTAATACAGCAGGGACACTGATTGTAGCCGTAACACGCTCACAGATCAATGTGGGTACTAGAGAGCAAACAGGTGGGAAACCATTAAAGTTGGGTATCATTTGCATTTTTCTGAGGACCTCAGAAAAAGAGTTGTTGATGCTCATCAGGCTAGAAAAGGTTACAAAACTAAAGAGTTTGGACTCCACCAATCAACAGTCAGACAGATTTTGTACAAACGAGGAAATGCCAAGACCATTGTTACCTCCCCCAGGAGGTGGTCGACCAAAAAGATCCACTCCAAGAGCAAGGCGTGTAATATTGGAAAGGTAACAAAGGACCCCAGGGGACACTTCTACGCAACTGAAGGCCTTTCACATTGGCTAGAATGTTAATGTTCATGGTCCACCATCAGAAGAACACTGAACAACATGGTGGGTGCATGGCGGCGTTGCAAGGATAAAGCCAACTGCTCTTCTCCAAAAAGACATTGGTGCCTCGTCTGCAGTTTGCTACAGATCACGTGGGACAAGCCAGAAAAGCTATTGGAAGAATGTTTGTGACGGTGCCACCAAATACAACTTTTTGGTTTAATGTTGGAGAAAGGAAAACACTACATTCCAGCATATGAAACCTTATCCCATCTGTGAAAACATGGTGGTGTTGGTTATCATGGTTTGGCCTGTTTTGGCTGCATCTTCTTTCTGGGCAGGACGGCCTTGCCAAATCATTTATGGAACAATGAATCTGAATTATATCAGAGATTACTGACCTTAATCACGAATGTTGTGGAAGGAACCTGAAAGTGAGGCAGTTAATGTGATGAACCGTCAGGACATCTGTCCATGATCTGAATCTCAAGAGCAGGTGGGTCATGCAGCAAGACAACGACTTTAAGCACACAAGTCGTTCCAGTCTTTTACCACTCACTAATATGTAATATTGGATCATTTTCCTCAATAAATAAATGACCAAGTATAATATTTTTGTCTCATTTGTTTAACTGGGTTCTCTTTATCTACTTTTAGGACTTGTGTGAAAACCTGATGATGTTTTAGGTCATATTTATGCAGAAATATAGAAAATTCTAAAGGGTTCACAAACTTTCAAGCACCTCTGTATTCTTGCTCTAATTGCAGCTGTAATAATAACAATAATATTAATAATTAATATTGTTATTATTATTATAATTATTAATGGTTGCTATTATTATAGGTATGATTTAGTTGTGAATAAATATATTAATATAATATTTGGTTTTAAGGAATTCTCTGCTACTACTTAACAAAGGTGAAAGTCATCAGCCATTTCATTCGGACTAACCCTAAACCTTATTTACCTTGTATTAGGTGTGTATGTAAGCAGTTCTTAAACTGAGTGGGCTATCAGTTAGATTTATGTGCTTGTGCTTGGTTTTTCCCTCATTGGATAGATACAAATGCTTAGCTATTAGGGCATATAGAAAAAATGAGTCCAGTCTCTGACCTCGTAACCTTTATGGGTGCAGTCCAGCAGCCAGACCCGAACACGCCACGGCCGGAGGGAGCACAGATGATGACCATGAGAGGAGAGCAGCTCGGCGTGGTGACTAACTGGCCCCCGTCTCTGGAGGCGGCACTGCAGCGCTGGGGTACCATCTCCCCTAAAGCTCCCTGCCTCACCACCATGGACACCAATGGCAAGCCCCTCTACGTCCTCACTTATGGTAAAGTCTCGCCATATTGTACGATATCATACGTTAATGTGAGCCGAGCATCGATGTCCAGTGAATATATTTAGGTGAAACAAAGCAATCAGAACATTGCAGTACAAGCACAACAGTGGATGGATGAACATTTGCATTTCCGTAGTTAAATGCATCTAATTGTGAGATTCAAGCTGTGGTTCTTTTCACTGAGTGTGTTGACGTGCACTTTTGCAATTTTGCCAGTAATTCAATCAACGAGTCTATATGCACTTGAGTAATCAGATCATGTGAAAACTCCAGGTTTTGCATGACTCAGGTGATAATTGAATTTCTCTGCATTTGACTCTGCAACCAAAATCATACTTTAATAATTAAATAACACAAATTCTTCATTTTCTTGAGCATTTAATTCCAGGGTTGCCAGATCCCGTGAGAGAAACAAGCAATCAGGTCTATGGAAACAGAAGCAAAGTCTCTTAGAATATGCAGACCTGGCAACCGTATTCGATTGTGCTAACCACTTCCAGGACAGCTCAACGCTCCGTCCGGCTACATTTGCTTGCATGCACAGACAGGGAAACCAGAGTAAGGGTATACATGTGCTGAGAAATCCAATTACTGAGCTAAATTTCCGATTTCTTAATCTGATTTCTAGACTTGCTGTCTGGCTGTTTACACGACCACTTGAGTAATCAGATAACTGCAGAAATCCGATTATGAGTCAGTAAGTGCATGTAAACGCACTCATTGCCATGTTGCTTAGTACAAGATGTTCAGTGTGTAAGTGCACTGACTCAAACCTCACCTTGCCAGGGGTGGAATATGAATCAAAGTGGTTCAGCACCAAGTTGCCCTGGTCCAGTGCCAATAATGACCAGGTAGTGTCAGGCACCCATAATGAGCAGAGAGGGCCAGGTGCCAAAAAACTGACCAGGATGGGTCAGTTGCCCAATAATAACTGTCAGCTTTCCTGACTCGGAATGTTTTCTTGAGGTTCTCAAGTCTCATCGGCCACAAAATTGCTTTCAAAAATTTTATTCCTGAAGCTGTGGTTTCTCGCAGTTAAGTTTCAGTATTCAGTTTTCAGCCCATTAGTTTCTGATATTTGACACTTAGCCACAGACCTTGGTTTTGGTGCATCTCTAATTAATGCTTTTGGTATATACCCCATTTACCAGTGCTTTTGATGTCTCTTTAATGCTTATTTATCCAGGAGCAATAGCACAGCTTTGTTGAACTTGGATGGCTCAAAGAAAGTGTGGGTATTGTTGGTAGTGTTTGTGTGTGTGCATGTGTGTGTGAGAGAGAGAGACACACACACACAGTTTGTCAGCTGGGCTCTCAGCGAGGATCAGTCCTGCTGCACTTCACGGGTGAGAGTTGTGATGAGGGCTTGCTGAGTTGCTGTGGATGTTTGTGGTTGTGATTTGCAGTGAACCGCTTTCTTCTCTCAACTCTTCAGTGCTTTCTTTTGTCTCTTTCTCTTGGGGATTTGGGCGACACTTTGGCGCGGGCGCCGCACAGCTTCAGAGGTCGCCGGTTTGATCTTGACCTCGGACCGCGCCTGTGTGGAGTTTGCATGTCCTCACCGTGCCCCCGTGGGTTTACTCCGGGTACTCTGGTTTCCTGACACATTAGGACTGGTATCAATATAACCTTGGGTCTTTGTGAATGGCCATTGATGCCGATTTGATGCTAAATAAACAGACAAGTACAATCCAGTCTCTTTGGGAATTGAGGCGAGCTTCCTTTTGTCACTCAGGATGCAGGGGTTCATGCTTTCAGAATGAGATGATAGTTATGCATTTCTTTCTTCATTGGTAGCCCAAGTAAAAGTACATGTATAGCTGCCAGAGTCCTCAAACTCAGCTGTCTGCACAGAGTACACCCCTGGGTTGGTGTCTTTGGCAAATGTTGGTGTATTTCAGTAAGCAGTTTTATATACAGACCCTGTTATTCAAATGTGGCTTGTACAGGCAAATGATTTGGATAACGTATATTCATATAGCAGGAAGCAATTTCTGTTATTTCCTATGGGAAAATCCCTATCTGGTTCCTGTATATTCAAAACCCCACCTACTTTTGAATAATTCAGTATAATATAATGGCACAGACGACTTTCTCGTTGGTCCTCCTTCCTGCCTTTTAGCTGCAGATTGGACAGGGCTCCGTCTCAATAACAAGCAGGGCCTCGTTCATCATATGTACCTCTCTCGACCAGTCAAGAAGCAGAAACAAATGTAGGGAGCAGGTCACAGTGCAATGAAATAGTTCAAAATGGAGAATCAGTACCAGCAACATTGAGAGAGCCCAATACCAGAGGGCAGTCAGCGAGGGCAAACAGGGGCAAGGCTATAGCATAACCGAGTAATCAAGCAGAGTCCGTAATCCAGGAAATCCAGTAAATCCAGTGGATAGGTTCAGGCGTGAAGTGACGTGGTCAGGAACAAGAGCTTAATCAAGTGCCGATGCAAAGAGTGCAAATGGACGTGGAGTTTAAATGATGAGAGAAAACTGTGGACGAGCAAAAGTAAATGGGTGAATCCAACTGCAGAAACGTATAGGTGTGTAGTCCACACCACTGGCTGGAACTTGCGGACGTTACAGTATCACTGAGAGTGCATGTGGTTTCTTTTAGTGCTAAAAGCCACAATATAGATGAACAATTACCTCATAATTAACTGGGTCGGCCTACACAGGTACAATAGTCTGCATCTGGGGGAGGGGAGGCTGGAACATCCCTCGGCGATACAACAGCAACCCCTGCTTTGCCGTCCCGTGTGGGCTACATAACCGACTCTGAGGCTACGAACCATTATCAAACAATAAAAAACCCTTTCACTATTTTCCCCAACACCATTACCAGACTGTGGTAGCCTAGCAGGTAAGGTACTGGACCAGAAGGTCCAGGGTTCAAATCCCACCTCTGCCAAGCTGCCACTGTTGGGTCCTTGAGCAAGACCCTTAACCCACAATTGCTTGGATTGTAAGACTGTACCAACTGTAAGTCGCTCTGGATAAGGGCGTCTGCTAAATGCTGTAAATGTAAATGTAAACCTATAGGGTTAGTGGTGTGGATAAAGGGTTCTTTAATTAAATACCCCATATGTTGTTGTAATTCGGATAAAAGGAGTTTCTCTTGCTGCTTTCTCTGTGTTTTTAGCCAACAAGCCTAAGGCAGGGAAAAATTGCAATTCCATGTTCAACGTTGATGAAAGACTTTTGTATTGCCTATCACTATTACGCAATTACTGTGCAACTTAGGAGTGTCATAAAGCCAGTGGAAAGACAATTAGATCTTTAATTGCAAATATTTGTTGTGGCAAGTAATTATCATCTGAAGTTTCATCATTTGTGACTGGCCTACCTAAAGCACAGGTGCACAGGACTTATTAGTTTTTATTACTGTCAGGTCCCTTCTGAAAATGAGGCCCCAGTCTCAGTATGACTCCTCTGTATCATGATACATTAAAAAATTCATTCAATAAGCAGTGTCAGTAAATGGAATAAGGTTAGCTTTGAAGTTAGTGTTCTGATACAATTAGCGAAAATTGGTGAGCAGCTGCTGACTCAGAAAAGTTCACACTTGAAACCAAGATAATTACCAGGCTCATACAGGGTACCTGTCTTGCTCTTGCTGAGTCTCACAGCTCACTGGATTTCTTAGCATTATTTTCTACCTTTTTTGTTTTACCTCATACCCTCTTTTTGTTTTGCTCTCGTCCCCGCTCTTATCCAGATTTCGGTCGTTGGACTACGCTTCCTCTTGATCAGTCTTATATGTGACCTGTCTCCTGGTGTTCGGCTCTTAGTTTGATCGCCGAGGGTGATCATTACAAATATTTACCTTTTCAAACTGTTTTGGTTCTTGTGTGGAGCGTGATTTTTATTAGTAGAGAAAGTTGTTTGGTTGCTGTGCTCAGCTGCAGATCAATCCTAAAAACCACAGGAAGAATTTGCGATAAACAGTGTGGGTTGTGATCCAGCCTAAAAAAAATCATATGGTGTTTTTACCATGTTGTCTACCTCTATAAAGAAGTGTCCAAAGTCATTCATAGTCAGTATTTTATTGGTTAATAATACTGTATAGGCTCCAAAAACAATGGGCCAAACCAAAATTAGAAGGCATTAGACCTGCTTGCTTTGTTTACATCCGGTCAGTTTGTGCTGGACTGTGTGTGGATCTCCAGAAGAACGCTGTTTGTTGACCTGCAGTGATGGAGATTTCAGGCTCTCACACACGGCAGCCAGTCACCACCTCCACTCATTGATCAGCAGGATCAGTCTGCAACCATTCAGCGTGAGCCGAGACCGAAAATAGAACTGATCTGCCGGTGTCTGTGGTATCTCCTCCCACCACCTCCTCTGTCCTCCTCCTTTCCACCTCTTCTCCTCCTCTTCCCTGATCCCACCTCTTCCTCCTCTCTCCTCTACTCTGAGTCAGCAGGCATTTGAGCCTGTGCGTCAGCTCATAAAAAATCTTGTCTGAATCAAAAGAGTAATTAACTCTGCAGCCAATACAAAGCCGAGTGAGATTAATATCTCCGCGTGGACTCGGTGGGATTTTATACACACCCTCTTTGTGAGTTTACAGCTGATAGCATGGGTCAGGAGTTCAGAACCCAATTGACATGCTCTGTATTATCAGGGCTGTAGGAGTAACTTGGCAAGGGGTCCAGGACAGGCAGATTAGATTCCTGGGCTATCGGTTTTTATTTACGGTTCTTGTTTTAAGCATATTTTAATTTAATACACGTGTCATATTCTAAAGCTTCAGTCATTCCCTGCCGTCTGAGCTCCCTGTATTGCATTTGGGATATTTTAATCCCCCACTAAACATACAACTAACCCCTTGGAATGACCTCAAAACATGAAACCGGAGAAAACTCAATGGGGAGTTAAAAAAAGTGTCACGTAAGACATAGAGTACTGTGCAAAAGTTTTAGGCCACTGTTAGACTAGATATACCATTGTTGTAGCAACTGTATAATGAACATATATCATTATTTTTCAGTCTTTTTATTACACTGCAATCAGAAAATACATGAAAATGATATGCAGAAGCTGTTTTCCCCCCAGGCTATAGTGGGAAGTATTTAGTGTTGAGCCTTTTACAGTCTGAAGAAGCTTGACCAGGATTGGTCTCCTTGGAATGGTAGCAGCCAACAAATCACTTTTTCAGGAAGGGAACAGGGTGAAAATGCTAAGATATGCTAAGACTGGAATGAAGATCAGTGAAAATACTGTTATCGAATGACAAATCCAAGTTCCCAGAAAGAATGTGATACTGTTATCTGGTAATAAATCTTGTAGTTAAGAGCAATACAACTTTTTTATTATTTATAAAAATAAAAATAAAGAGTGCAAACAGATACTGCTTTTATAGATTTACATTTACAGCATTTAGCAGACGCCCTTATCCAGAGCGACTTACAGTTGATACAATCCTAAAATCCAAGCAATTGTGGGTTAAGGGTCTTGCTCAAGAACCCAACAGTGGCAGCTTGGCAGAGGTGGGATTTGAACCCTGGACCTTCTGTTCCAGAGTCCAGTACCTTAACCACTAGGCCACCACAGTCCCATAGCTTAAATAAAGGTACATAAGTTCAGCAAGTTCAGTTTATTGTTATTAGTTTTATAATTTGCAAAAAAGTGCACTGTATATCAGCCATCGGTCACCCTGCTCTCGAAACATCAGCATCGACCATTTAAAAAAACCAATATCGGTCGACCACTACTTATGACGCGAGCAGGTATTTCAGAAGAGAGGGAACTGCGAAACTGTACAAATGAAGAACAGTGTGGGAAGCTAGCATTTAATCCATGTTTGTGTTAATGAATTTATTTAGCTAGCTACATAGTTAATCATTAATAACCTATTAGCTTCATATGCAGTGCATTTGGGCTATAGCTTCTGTTTTAGCACAGCTAAATTAGCCTAATTAGCACAGCTGGCTAGCTAGTTACGCTCAGCTGTATGCAAAAGTTTTGGAAACTTTGGGCAAATTACATGCTTTGTAGATTTTCTTAATGAAAAAAAGAACAACACAACCTTTGGAATATTTCATAGTTCTGCGAACTGTAAATGCATACTTTTTTTGGAAGGCAGCTTTTCAAAAGCGCCGCTATTGATTTTGTAAGGTCTTAGAACTGACCAGTTAATGATTCATTAAAATTTGCATAATCCTCCAGTTCCTTCTACAGTGAGGTGTGAAATTAACTGTAGACCAAAACACGGAAGTGGACGTTGTGGCACATCGATTGTGCTTTAATGGGTTAATTAGTAGGTGCCATTCTCAGCTTGATTATGTGATAATCCTAGAATGTTTCCTCTATCCATAGTTCATCTCTCTGTGTGTGAGCTGTGTTCCCTTCTTTTAGCTGAACCAGAATGTTGTGTTTGTTTTTGTTTGATCTTTTTCCTGCCATTTCTTGTTTGAATTAGCCGTGGTATTTTAATCTAAGGAAGAAGAAAGCTCTCAGAGACTATAGGTGGTGTGTGTGTGTCGTTCAGATTGTAATACGTCTCTGTGATCCTCATCACAGGGAAGCTGTGGTCGCGGAGCATCAAAGTAGCCTACAATATCCTCCACAAACTGGGAACCAAACAGGAGCCCATGGTCAGACCGGGAGACCGGGTGAGTAAACGGCAGCTGCTGGCTTCCGTCATAACCTACTCTTACACAATTGGTTTGTTTGGATGTATTGTTACAGTATGTGATGAAATGCTGAGCTTTTAGTAAATGCTAAATACTTTTGTAGAGTGCATTCTTGTATTGGAATTTGCGTTTCATACCTCAGCATTGAAGTCATATTTTTTGTCTGTAAAATGTTTTTACGCTATGAGCTAATTTCCATTGAGCTGGAGTAATGAAAATTTGGAAGTGATTAGAGAATGAGATGCAAGCCTTGCTGAAAAACAGCAAAGACCAGCACAGTTTGTTTTTTCTCTGCTTAATGCTGGTTAGTGCTGGTCTGCCACTGATTTAGCCTTGTCATACCCATTGTCCCAGGGTTTCATGCTAGTGACCCGCATACTCATTATACCAACATCCCAAATTGGTGACCAGCAATACTCATTATCCCAGCATCCCATGTTAGACCAGAATACTGACCATGTCAGCATAGTCACCATCTTAATGACTGCTAAAGCTCACAGAGATTGGAATGAAGATCAGTGGACAAGTGCGTTATGGAGTGACGAATCCAAGTTTGGGATTTTTGGGTCCAGCATGTTATATATGGTCATAGCATTACTAAAACAACACATCGAATGGTGGCCAAACTCAGCAATCCATACTGGTGACCAGATTCACTCTCCCAATAACCTGTGTTAGTGACTGACAAGCTTACCATCCCAGCATTCCATAGTGGTGACCAGCATACCCATCATAACAGAATTCCATGCTGGTGTCCAACATGTACATTAGCCAAACATATT
Organism: Ancistrus triradiatus; assembly: GCA_025084515.1. Classification (NCBI taxonomy): domain Eukaryota; kingdom Metazoa; phylum Chordata; class Actinopteri; order Siluriformes; family Loricariidae; genus Ancistrus; species Ancistrus triradiatus. Next base: position 43,297 of record JAJAGP010003441.1, read on the forward strand.
TGTGTCCAAACACCTGGTTATGCCGCTGACCAACTTTGCTCGACTTGGTACTGATATATAAAAATTCTGAGAATATAATGATGCAAACTGTGACTCAGATCCAGAAATCTCACTCATACAATGTTAGACTGAAGTTATTTATTGTGCAGTACAGCACAGTTGCACAATAGCAGCAGGCAGTGTCCATATTTGTTAGTTAATACCGGAATTTGCCATTCTGATATGCCAAAAAGTCCATGAGTTTGAAGAAGGCCCTCTCACCCAACTAACTGGGTCCTGTTCTAGCTAAGACCTTATCCAGAGCGACTTATAATTGGTACAGTCTTACAATCCAAGCAATTGTGGGTTAAGGGCCTTGCTCAAGGACCCAACTGTGGCAGCTTGGCAGAGGTGGGATTTGAACCCTGGACCTTTTGGTCCATAGTCCAGTACCTTAACTGCTAGGATACCACAGTCTTTAAATAAACTGTGTTATTGTCACATTAGTCTCTAATTACAGTAGTACCCTTTAAAATTGTACAGGTAAAAGTAAACATCTACAGTACTCTACTATAATGTACATACAATAAGTTTGTGTCCGCCCACATCTCCTGTGAGACTCTGAACTCTCGTGAGAGCATTTCCTATGAGACATGCTGTGCTATCATTGTTTTTGCGTACGATAAAATTAGGGTTCCAAGAAAAAAATACTCGGATTCGTGAAGCTGCAGATTCAGAACCGCAAATTTTCGGGGTATTACTGTAGTCTCTTGTTGGTGTCACATTAGTATCTGATGTTGTTTGTGGTCTAACATCCTGTTGCACTCTATCTCTGACTCTCTTTCTTTCTCGTCTCTGCATGTCCAGGTCGCACTTGTGTTTCCGAACAATGACCCTGCTGCCTTCATGGTAGCATTCTACGGCTGCCTGCTGGCCGAGGTGGTGCCCGTGCCCATCGAGGTGCCTCTAACCAGGAAGGTGAGAATCAGAACAGACTTTCCTCAGCAAGTCGGTCATGGATACAATATCTCTTTTAATGTTAGGCAGGACATCAATGGTTTCATAAGAAGCGTTTTAATATAATATTCGGCAACCAAAATTATTCGGCCGAAAATGGCAAATGAAAAGCACTTTCGGTGTTTCACTAGATAAGTGAAAAGACTGAATAATTTATACCGAACAATGACGTTTTTGTTGACGCGATCAAATCACGACCAGCGTGGGGCGAGGCGCTCTTTGTAAATGCAGCAAACGTCAGCTGTGTGGAAGCAGGGCTCTACAGTGCGAGCGTTTTGTTCGCATTTGTGTCTTCTTTTTAAAGAACTGTGAACAGAACACTCATTTAAGAGCACTTGTACGAAAGGCCTGTCTCATTACCTAGTGAGTGCCCTTGCTGCCTACTCCCCATGTGGGGCATTTGACTGGTTAATGAGACAGAATACTGTGTTACTGATTGTGTCACATTAGCACATTTAGCTGGTAACCGGTCAAAGTATTAATAAGTAAAATTTATAAAAAGTACATTTACATAACACATATGCGTATTATAATGAAAAACATAATTAATTAGAGAAAAATGCTCATTCACTAGGGATCTCAGACTTTTGGCCCCAACTGTATTTCTGGAGCACTTTTGGGACTGTGGTGCTCTAGTGGTTAAGGCACTGAACTATAAACCAGAACGACCAGGATTCAGGTCCCACCTCTGCCAAGCTGCCACTACTAGGTGTTCGAGCAAGGACCTTAGGGATATTTGGTAGGGACTAACAAAGTATGCAGAGAAACAAATGACCTACAGCCTGAGTGCAGATGGTAGCAGTGGACACTGTTGTGCAGCAGCTAAACAAACGCCGTCTCTAAGCCTCAAAACAGTGATAAAGAAAAACTCAATGAGAGGCATATGGTAGAAACCTTGAGAGTAACCAGGCTCAAATTGGGAACCCATGCGTGGGTCTGTGAGTGGACATCTGTAGGAAAATGAACAATCATCAAAAAGTCCTTGCAGCAGGCTTTTCCAGCGTCTGATGATGCTCAGTGGCACACAGAGGCTTTACAGAGCAGGAACACATTTTACAGGCCGAAAGCAGCACTTAATATGCGCTTGGTTTTTGGATATGATTACTTGCAGCGATTTTTTTCCCCCTGGCAACGTCCTCCATGGCTTGAGCTCCTAATATCTGGTGCCAAGGCAATGGGCTTTGCAGCACAAAATATTAATGCTGCTGCATTATTTATGTTTGATATAAAGTCTCACAAAGGCTGTAGGGAAACTTTGGAGCCTTGCTCTGTAAATATTGCAGGTGATAAGCAAATGTCATTCCTAATAATCTTTGTTGAGATTCAGATGTGTACGTTGGTGCCTGCGAAGAGGAGGCGATGGGGTGTGAATGTGAGTGTGCAAGGGGACAGGGCCTGTATTGGCAGAGGCTTAGTCTGATCTCTTGTCAGCCTGAAAAATTCCAGGAAAAAGACCTTGAAATTGGCAGAACACTCTCTACCTTCCTTTGCACGCAGTTCCACTTACAGTCCAATAAAACTGGATTCACATTCCAGCTGAGGAACAGCTTAATGTTTGCACTTGTTGCATAAAAGCAAATCACGAAAATGCTTTCAGAAAAATCTAAATGTAAAGTTCCGTCAGGTTTATAAACGCATGTTGAGTCACAGGCTGTTTGGGTGGAAACACAGAGTCATCTCGGAGAGCTTAGGGGTAGAAATAGGCCACGCCGCCCCCGCAGTGTATTCCTAGCAGGCAGTGATTTATGTTTTGTATTGTCAGGCCATTTAAGGCGTGATTTTGTTTCCCCTCTGCTTTCTAGGACGCAGGCAGCCAGCAGATCGGTTTTCTCCTGGGCAGCTGTGGGGTGACCGTGGCTCTAACCAGTGACGCTTGCCATAAGGGGCTGCCCAAAGGACCCACTGGTGAAATCCCTCAGTTCAAAGGTCAGCAGAATTTTAACCTGTGATGTAGGTTAATAAAAAGTCTATGTTGGCTTGTGGGGCAGAATCAAAGCTGTGAAAGTGCAGGGTGTGAGATGTGATCTAAGCTGAGATGCCAGCATTCAGCGTTGTAAACCTCAGCTGCAGTGGGGAAAGGGGGTTATTAATAGCACAGGGAAAGGTGATGAGTGTATGATGCTATTTTCGTTTCCAATAAGAATGGAAACTCTATCTTAATTTACACACAAGGACGGGCAGAGAGGCAGAGAAAGTAGTAAACAGCTGAACAGTCAATGAGGTGAATGGAAGAATGTGGGGCTGTGGTGGCCTAGCAGTTAAGGTACTGGACTATGGACCAGGATCCAGGGTTCAAAACTCACCTCTGCCAAGCTGCCATTGTTGGGCCCTTGAGCAAGGCCCTTAACCCACCATTGCTTGGATTGTAAGAGTGTATCAATTGTAAGTCACTTTGGATAAGGGGTCTGCAAAATGACATAAATGCAAAGAAGCTGAATAGCTACAACCATTCTCTACAAACCATTCTCATCCCGGGAAAACGTTGACCTTTTGATTAAGTAGATGTGATTAATGAGATGTGATTGGGGACACAGATTGCAGATGTGCCCTTTCTGTTCTTAAGAAGGATCTGTAAGGGTGGGGGTAGTGGGACTCCCTGTGACACCGTGGGACACCTTACAAACTTCAACTTGTCAAAACCCAACTTGCCAGATATATTGCAATGGTTCTGCACTGGGAACCACACTGGTTTGTGTCCTGCCACTGATGTAGTGGAGTCTGAGATTCTTTGGTTGAGGTGTCTTTTCTTTCTTATATTCAGAGCATCAGAAGTCCTTATGGGGGTCTTCTGCGGACTGAACCAGGGATGTCCTTTCTGACTGAGTGTGGTCGTTTCTGAATTAGGGTGTCCTGGACGTCTCACTCGCTGTGGTCATTTCTGAAAAAGGGTGTCCTTATGTTTCATTGGGGTTCTGATTTCTGAGCCAAGGGTGTTCTTAGTTCTCCCTCGCTGTGGTCGTTTCTGAACAAGGGGTCTCCTTTCCGTCTCTCAGTGTGGTCATTTCAGAACAAGGGATGTTCCTTCCATCTCACTCGCTGCATTTGTTTCTGGATCAGGGGTGTCTTTTAAGTCTCACTCTTAGTGGTCATTTCTGAATTAGTGTGTCCTTTAGGTCTCCCTCTTAGTGGTAGTTTCTGAATTAGGGTGTCCTTTAGGTCTCACTCTTAGTGGTAGTTTCTGAATTAGGGTGTTCTTAGGTCTCACTCTTAGTGGTCGTTTCTGAATTAGGGTGTTCATTAGGTCTCACTCTTAGTGGTCATTTCAGAAATAGGGTGTTCTTTAGGTCTCACTTTTAGTGGTCGTTTCTGAATTAGGGTGTCCTTTAGGTCTCACTCTTAGTGGTCATTTCTGAATTAGGGTGTCCTTTAGGTCTCACTCTTAGTGGTCATTTTTGAATTAGGGTGTTCTTTAGGTCTCACTCTTAGTGGTCGTTTCTGAATTAGGGTGTCCTTTAGGTCTCACTCTTAGTGGTCGTTTCTGAATAGGGTGTTCATTAGGTCTCACTCTTAGTGTCGTTATCTGAATTAGGGTGTTCATTAGTCTCACTCTTAGTGGTCGTTTCTGAATTAGGGTGTTCATTAGGTCTCACTCTTAGTGGTCGTTTCTGAAATGCATTGGTGTTCATTTAGGTCCTCACTCTTAGTGGTGAATTAGGGTGTTTTTTTAGGTCTCACTCTAGTGGTTCATTTCTGAATTAGGGTGTTCTTTAGGTCTCACTCTTAGTTGGCCTTTTCCTGAATTAGGGTGGTTCTTTAGGTCTCACTCTTAGTGGTCGTTTCTGAATTAGGGTGTCCTTTAGGTCTCACTCTTAGTGGTGAATTAGGGTGTTCTTTGGGTCTCAGTCTTAGTGGACATTTCTGAATTAAGGTGTTTTTTAGGTCTCACTCTTAGTGGTCATTTCTGAATTAAGGTGTTTTTTAGGTCTCACTCTTAGTGGTCATTTCTGAATTAGGGTGTTCTTTAGGTCTCACTCTTAGTGGTCGTTTCTGAATTAGGGTGTTTTTTAGATACCACTCATAGTGGCCTTTTCTGAATTAGGGTGTCCTTTAGGTCTCACTCTTAGTGGTGAATTAGGGTGTTCTTTGGGTTTCAGTCTTAGTGGACATTTCTGAATTAAGGTGTTTTTTAGGTCTCACTCTTAGTGGTCATTTCTGAATTGGGGTGTTCTTTAGGTCTCACTCTTAGTAGTTGTTTCTGAATTAGGGTGTTTTTTAGGTCTCACTCTTAGTGGTTGTTTCTGAATTAGGGTGTCCTTCTGTTTCAATCTGTGTGGTCATTTCTGAGCTAGGGGTGTCCTGATGTCTCACTCTGTGTGGTGCTTTTTAATCGGGGTGTCCTTTACCTGTGGTTCTGAACCTTGAAGCTCATAATGCAAACAGAACATATGAGAACATACACAATAGTCAACAAGCTGGCCAATACTAACTTACTACATTAATTTTATTTACCAAACTTGCAGTGACTAGGCAGAGAAGAGCAGACATATGATTTACTCTGATTAGCCAGCAGAACCTATTTTTACCCTTAGCTCCAGTGGGGCCAAAGGATAAAAATAGCACCGGGACAGTATAATGGGTTTATGGTGCTATTTTGGTGCTAATGCACAAGGGTATGCAGTGTATTTTTATCTACACTGGCACACAGACCGAAAGTCAGTTTACTTAGCTATTAATCACCGGTCTGTTTTGTGCTGACGATGCACATGATGACTCACTGAGATTTTTATACAAATATGGATGCTGAAAGAATTGCTTTTGCGCTGCAGGCTGGCCCAAGCTGTTGTGGTTCGTCACAGAATCCAAACATCTCTCCAAGCCGCCTCGTGACTGGTTCCCTCATATCAAAGATGCAAACAACGACACGGCTTACATCGAGGTAAGAGGCGAAAATCCCGGTTTCTGTTCAGTCATCATACCATGTCATACAGAGAGTCCTCCTGCCATTCTGACCTGTCTGTATTTTCACCAGAGCTGCATTCTGGCATCCATTTTCCGTTCCTCAGCTGCATTGCTCTATTATGCCGTCCCGTTCGCGGACATTTCGTTTCTCAAGATTGTCTGCAGGCTGAAGTAAAAATCGATAGTCGCTATCAAAGTGCAGCAGCAGTTCTGCGTCCATTAGCGCCATACGGCAGAGTGGCTGATCAATGATTAATGGCTGCTTAATTGTGACGCGAGTCGTGTGTCGAGGATTTTAACACGATGGCTTTTTATGTAAAGTCACAGCAAGCAGTGCAGTATGTCTGCGCAGATGCTCCGGTCTGCTGTTATTGATCAGGTGCGGAATAAACTCGCAGCCCATCTATCATGGTGACAGAGAAATCCGAGACCCCTTAGATGCGTGCAGTTTTATTAACACACACCAGGCTCAGCCTTGTGTTAACTGTTTGTGGACGTGCCGTACGTGGTTTGTGTATTGGCGTTTGCTGAGTCACTGTGGGCTTCATTTTTTGCTTTCAGATTCTAAAACAAAACAATGAGATCCACATTGAAGATGCTGTTGAAATTCTTGGCACCTCACCCAGAGTTTGGTGGTTTTTTGAAGAATAAAGCCAAGTTATAAATGCCAAATGTTTCATATCAAACTGCTAAAAAGTGCAGTTTTGCAGCCATCCAGTTTATACAAAAGTTCGGGCACCCCGGACATGTTTTTTAAATTATCTATGTGAAGAACAGAACTCTGTTCTTCATCTGCAGGAAAGAAATACGTCTTTGAATTGTTGCATGGAATGTTGGTACGGTGGTTAACGCTGTCACCTCACAGCTTCAGAGATTCCTGGTTCAAATCTCCACCTGACCTCCATCTGTGCAAAGTTTGCATGTTCTCCTCCTGTTTATGGGGATAGTCTGGTTTCCTCCCACATTCCAAAGACAGGGTTAATTGGTGTCTCTGAGGTGTCACATTGTGAGTGTGTGTGCCCTATGATGGATTGGCACCCTGTCTAGCGTTGGGTCCTCCCTTGCACCCTGTGCTGCCGGTCAGGCCACACCCTCTACACAACTGAGTTGCATCACAAATTAATGAATGAATAAAAAATGAAGAAATACATGAAATAAGGAAGAATTAAGGGGAATGTTCTAATACATTAGCCCATCACTGCAAGCACCCAGGTTCGAACTCTGGCAGTGCCTTCCAGCCTAGTTGGGCGTCACATGCAGACATGATTGTCTGTTTATGTATAATGGGATGCCAATCAGGGGCTGTTTTTGGAGCTGCAAGGGCCACTTCAGTTAACCTAAAGCTAGACTTTAGACTGTGGGACAAAACCAGATTACCTGGAGTAAACCCACATGGACACTGGGAGGACATCTCCATACGGAACGGACCCAGACCGATCCACCTGGGATCGAACCCGGGACCTTCTGTGAGGCGACAGGGCTACCCACTGAGCCATACTGTGTATAGGCTGTCTAACTGCCTTGTTCTTGCGCGTGTGTGTAATTGTGATCACCAGTATAAGACCTGTAAGGATGGAAGTGTTCTGGGGGTAACAGTGATGAGGATCGCTCTGCTCACACACTGCCAGGCCCTCACACAGTCCAGTGGGTACACAGAAGGTAAGTAAACACACACACCCACACACAGTGGCATATAATGAGATCTTAATGAACTCCTGGTGTTATTCTTAAACACACTGTTATTAAAGCCCACTCTTTCTCTTTCTCTCACTATTGCTCTCTCTCTGGCTCTGTTCCAGCTGAGACCATAGTGAATGTATTAGACTTTAAGAAGGACGTGGGGCTGTGGCATGGCATTCTAACGGTAAGTCCAACTCTCGACGGAGACCTTCACGCTATCCAGGAGACCGACCCGCTTATAGGGACGTGCTAATGTAACTTGTGTGTCTCCTTTAGAGTGTGATGAACATGATGCATGTGATCAGCATTCCCTACTCTCTAATGAAGGTCAACCCTCTCTCCTGGATTCAGAAAGTGTGTCAGTATAAAGGTCTGTCCCGTCGCTGGGTTCCTCTCTGTATAAGTAGAAATGTGCTAAGCTAATTTGATCGATGGCCTTCTGTTAACGTCTAATCTGTCTTGCAGCTAAAGTAGCGTGCGTGAAGAGCAGGGACATGCACTGGGCTCTAGTGGCCCACAGGGACCAGAGAGACATCAACCTGAGCTCTCTGCGAATGCTGGTGGTGGCTGATGGGTCGAATCCATGTAAGTTTTCATTTACATTTACATTCATTTAGAAGATGCCCTTATCCAGAGCGACTTACAGTTGATACAGTCATACACTCCAAGCAGTTGTGGGTTAAGGACCCAAGAGTGGCAGCTTGGCAGAGGTGGGATTTGATTCCTGGACCATAGTCCTGGACCGCTAGGCCACCACAGTCCCACAGGAATTGGAGGTTTGTCAGAAGTGGGAATCCTCCAAGTGAACCAGCATCCTGAACGTAGCGCCTGAACCACTCGGCCATCCTGACTACAAATTCTGACTTTGCCCAAACGCAACAGCTTGACAGAGGTGGGATTTGAACCTGAGACTTTCGGGTTCAGAGTCCAGTACCTTATCCACTACTCCACCAAATTCATTAGTCTCTCTCTCTCTCTCTCTCTGTGTCTCTCTCTGTCTCTCTTTCTCTCTCTGTGTCTCTCTCGCTGTCTCTCTCTCTCTGTGTGTCTCTCTCTCTCTCTCTCTGTGTCTCTCTCTCTCTCTGTGTCTCTCTCGCTGTCTCTCTCTCTGTGTCTCTTTCTCTCTCTCTCTCTCTCTCTCTCTCTCTGTTTCTCTCTCGCTGTCTCTCTCTCTGTCTCTCTCTCTCTCTCTCTCTCTCTCTCTGTTTCTCTCTCGCTGTCTCTCTCTCTGTGTCTGTCTCTCTCTCTCTCTCTCTCTCTCTCTGTGTCTCTCTCGCTGTCTCTCTCTCTGTCTCTCTCTCTGTCTCTCTCTCTCTCTCCCTCTCTCTCTGTCTTTGTGGTTCGGAGAACCTTTTCAAAGAACATGAAATTGATGGCTAACCTTTGAAAACCTGCTTATCAAGAAGCATCGCAGGCTTTCACGCTCAAAACGTTGCCGTATAACACTCTGTTATGTACACTTGACGGACAAAAGTATTGGGACACACTCTTAATCATCATCATCAGCTGTTTCACTCAATCCCATCATGCCTTTACATACTCCTATGACAGAATGTGTGGTTCTAAAGAGCCCACTGAATGCAAGCGTTGAATTTTGGAAGCATGGAAGAGAAGGGATAACGCTATGGAGTTGTTTTTCAGGGGTTGGCCTAGGTCCCTTAGTTATAATGAAGATAAGCCTTAATGCTTCAACATACCAAGACAATTTGGACAATGGTATGCTTCCAACAGGTTGGGGAAGACCCTTTTCTGTTCCTGCATAACTGTACCCCAGTGCACAAAGTACAATGGTCCATAAATCCATGGTTGGATGAGTTTGGTGTGGAAGAACTTGACTGGCCCACACAGAGTCCATTGGGTGAAGGTGTGGTTATCATAAAGCCAAAAAATTGTAAACTGAACCTTCGTAATCTGGGGAGCGCCGGTATTTACTAATCTTTCTATTTCCATTGAGCTATGAATCTGATTATGGTCGGACTCTTAGGCTGCATGTAAGCATATATATAAGATCACCACTGCCCATAATTCATTTGAGGTGTGGACCTTTCTGAGGGCAAAGTAGCACTGAATGGTCATGCTCTGTTAATGTTCTCTACATCACCTACAAAAGCGTTACCTTGGTTTCTAAACACTCTGAACACTGGCTGGTTTATTATGGTGTGTTTAACTCACCACAGAATGGAGAACATGGTGACCTTGGCACACATTGGCGCTACCACAAAAAATCTTGGCGCTACCACAAAATCTCATTTCTAGTTTCTAGTCAACGTGGTTTCGATTTAACCAACTGCTTTATTTGTTTGTTGTTTATTTAAAAGCAGAGAAATCACGCTTTATTACTGTTGACTGTGATCAGCCATGTTGATGTGATGTCATGTGCTGAGGAAACTTTATGAGTGGGATTTCCCAGTTATGAGCTCATTTTCTTTGATTTTCCTATTTGGATGTCAGAGAATTTTGAGTTCTGGCCTCGTTCCTTGTTTATACACTATGTTGGTGTACAGTTAATATCATGTAGCGCACTTTTATTCCACTAAACAGTGTAGTCTCAAACTTGGGACTCCTGATTGATGCAGTTATAAAGCATTTGACCTGTGATCTGGAGAGCAAGCATTTTAAGTAAACATTAAAGTCTCTGCTTTCAGGAGGGAAAGGCTGGCATTTGTCTCCTTCCTGTTAAGGAGTTACACTAGCTAGCTGCAAACATGTGGACATATTTAGAAGACACTAATCCCAGAATGGGAGCGACTTTTAAGGGACAACTGGTTAGGAATCTGCTACTAATAAATTGTGGGAGCATAAGGATTTTCTAGACCTTCATCGGTGTTGGATGCTGTGGGTTATTAGGATATTAGTAGTTGTCAGTTTGACAGTGAAAGACCATTTTTAGTGTTTCTGCTGTGATGAGAATGGTTCACTATCCAAAGATCATGTCTCTGGTTGTCCTGTGGTGGATCCTTTTCATTTGTTTACAGTCAGTAACTGCATACCTACAGAATGTACCAAAATAGCTGCAGTAGAAAGTACAATGATCACTGAGTGTCAGTGTAACGTACAGTACTGTGCAAAAGTCTGAGTCCACCATTATACTAGATATACTATTATTTTAGGAATGATATAATGACCATATGTAATTATTTCTCAGTGTCTTTATTAGAATACAACCAGAAAATACAGGAAGTTCATATGCAGTATTAAAAAACTGAAAATAAATAATAAAAAATAGCTTCTGTAGGCAACAGTGGCTAGGATTTAGTGGGACCTCCCCTTACACATGAACAATAGCAGCATCTGGCAGCTTCATTGGGAAGCCAAGACTGATCAGGAATGGTCTTTCTGGAAGGGTAGCCACCAAGAAACCACTTTATCGAAAGGGGAACAGGGTGAAATAAGATATGCTAAATCTCACAAAGATAGGATTGAAGATCAGTGGAAAAGTCTATTATGGAGTGACGAATCCAAGTTTGAGTTGTTTCTGTCCAACATTATACCATTGCTAAAAGAACAGTCAGGGAAGCCTAGTGGTTAAGATACTGTACTCTGGACCAGAAGGTCCAGGGTTCAAATCTCACCTCTTCCAAGCTGCCACTGGTGGGTCATTGAGCAAGACCCTTAACCCACACTTGCTTGGATTGTACCAAGATTGTACCAATTGCAAGTCGCTCTGGATAAGGGCATCTGCTAAATGCTATAAAAAACAGTCTTAATGGTGACCTAAGACTTCCGCACAGTACTGTAGGTGTTCCTGATCAACAGGATGCTCATTACAGAAGCAAAGGAGTCTGAACATAGTGTGGTGTACGAAGCACAAATGCGTTTTCCGAAAAAGCTCAGTGCCCACACACACAATCTCATCATAACTGCTCTCTCAGTCTCGCTAATAGATGTGCAGATTTGAGTGTGCCTCCTGTTTAAATGTCAAACTTCGTATGTCAGCAATGCTAAAAATATCACTGCTGGCTTTGATGCATGGTTACGGCAGGCTTTTAGTTTGCTGTGAAAGTAATTAGATTAATTAGGAGGTAATGAGAAATAATTGCTCCCCTCTCTTATTTGCTCTCTATTTTCTCTCTCTGTCTGTCAAGGGTCTATCTCTTCATGTGATGCGTTCCTGAATGTGTTCCAGAGCAAGGGGCTGAAGCCAGAGGTTATTTGTCCATGTGCCAGCTCACCTGAGGCCCTCACTGTGGCCATCAGGAGGTAGACAGGTAATGAGAAATAATTGCTCCCCTCTCTTATTTGCTCTCTATTTTCTCTCTCTGTCTGTCAAGGGTCTATCTCTTCATGTGATGCGTTCCTGAATGTGTTCCAGAGCAAGGGGCTGAAGCCAGAGGTTATTTGTCCATGTGCCAGCTCACCTGAGGCCCTCACTGTGGCCATCAGGAGGTAGACAGGACACACACCCACACGCACACAAATACATTTTATACACATACAGTACAGACACCACACACACTTCAAGTATCACAATACTGGTATACATGTATGTAGTTTTCAGGATAAATTAGTTTTAAAACTGGTTTTGACACACGGATGAGACAGCCCATTACCTGGGCTACATGTATGTCTGTGGGTGGAAAGACTGGACAGGGATCATCCCCCTGGCGCTGAGTGGAACCATTGGCTGATTGAGATGCTGGCAAAGGTGATGAACAGACGCGATGAGCTTACTTTGTTGGCTAATGATTTTGGCTTAGGTATAACTAATTTAATTGCAAACAAGCCTCTAGTCCAGCCCTTCATCTCTTATTCACACATACACACAAGCACACACACACATAGTGCGGTTCCATGCACCTAATAATCCAACCATAGTCAGATTTCTGCAGTTATTTGTTTATTCAAGTGGTCATGTATACAGTACACTCCGATCTAGAAATCAGATAATGGATTTTATGCCCGTCATCTGATGACTCATAGCATGTATGGTATACCAGTTACCTGATTTTAGTCGGTTTTCTCAGTCTGCGCATGTGAGCAAGCCTAACCCGACACGGTTTCCAAGTCCACCTATTCTAAGGACATGCGTTTATTTGGCAACTTTTTCCATTGACCGTGACGGGATTTTTCTCACAAGATCTGGCAACCCCCGCCATTAAACGACACGGAATTAAAGACAGTAAAATGCCTGTCAATGTAGAGACTCTGAAACGCAGTATATGCTCGAGAAAATTAAGAATTTCATTATTTAATATTAAAGTTTATGTCACATATTTTTGTGAGACTGTTGACTGGTTAGAAATCCAATTATTACCCGAGTCATGTAGACCCGGAGTTTTCCCATTTATCTGATTACTCAAGTGCGTGTAAATTCGCTGATCAGATTACAGACAAAATCTCATTTTCTGCAGTTCTTGGATAATTATGTGCATGTAAACACACTCATAATCTTGAGAAACATGTTTTGGCGATTGTACATTGACGTAATGATTATTGTAGCTTATTAATAAGGACAGTTTTCAAATTTGTTGAGAGTTGCAGTTTCCATAAGATAAAAAAACAAATCTGTGTATTCTTGTGGGGACATTTGGTTTTCTAATGTTGTAAAATTAATTAGATAGACTACTACACATAACACTAACCTTAACCTCAGTAACCTAATGGAGATCTTTCGACTCTTAGTTTTTCCATGGGAAGCAGGAAAAGGTCCCCACAAGGTGGTAAATGTCAGATTCTTCTATCATTATGGAGACAAGTCAAGTCAGATCTATTTATATAGCGCTTTTTACAATGGATCATTGTCTCAAAGCAACTTTACAAGTTTAGATTATCTCCTAATAACTACGTCCAATCCCAAATTGAGCAAGCCTAGGGTGACAGTGGCAAGGAAAAACTCCCTGAGTGTTTGGGAGGACCAAGACTCAAAAAGGGACCCAACCTCCTTGGGCGGCGTAGATGATAAATCTAAGAGCGAAACTAAAGTCATGGAGTCAAAGTTCGAATAAAATGTGAAATATGCACATCGGCATTAAGTGGCCCGGGTATGATGGGGCTGGAGCTGATGACGGAAGCAGCTTGCAGCGGATGAACATCATGTGTGGGGCAGGAACTGGTACCAGAACACAGCTTGGAGAGAAAACAGAAAATGTAATTAGTTATGGATTAAGAGCACAGTGTCTATTAACAATCACTGATGCCATGTGTAGCATGAGACCCCGGCAGCATTAGCTATAGCAGCATAGCTAGAAAGAGGAGAACTGGTAGGTAACACAGCCAAGAGGGATCACATGAGACATCGGCAATCCCACGGGAGGCAGAAGACAGCAACCAAACGTCTCTGATCACCATAAGACACAATGTAATGTGAACATGACCCCCCAACACACACACACTACAAGTCATTAATCAATCTGGCCTTATTCAGCACAGTCATTATTGGGTTATAATTCAACATAGTGCTTCAGTTTGTACTATTTTTCCATTGTTTTCTTTCCTCCAGTCAACCAAAGCCCATACTACATCTGTTAGTCACAGAGATGCTTTAAAACGTGTCTGTTTCTTTCTGAAGGATTCAAAAAGCTCTAACCGTCAGCTCACCAAACGAAGCTCGGTCTGACTAATGCAGTTTCCAAAACCAAATGCATTTACCGTAGAATAATATTTTCTTAGGCTGGTAACGAAATTACAACAGTGCTGAGGGCTGACATGTCTAAAGTGTGACCCAGATGCATGCAGCATATGGTTTTGGTTGGGTGGAATTAGCTCCGTCTCTGGTCATTGCAGCCCTGCACAACACTCTTCAAACGAGAAAAGTCTCTTATAAAGCCCCACAAAAAGCATCAAATGAATTAGCATGTAATAAAATCTGCTGTGACAGCATCGCGTGTGTAGGGAAAAATCTCCATCCAGCTAGCTTATAGCACAACATCAGTCCAAAGGCGGCTGGCGAGGGGTAGCTTTAATCCTGTTTTTGTCGTTGGGGCAGTGACATCATTGAAATTGTAATTCATAGATGTAACAAACAGACCAGTAATGACCCCATAGCAGCGCCGCTCACACACCACCAGCACACACACCTTCTCAAGCCATTAAGTGCCAGGAAAGCTGGTTTTAATGTCTTTCAGGTTGATATGGACTGATGTGTGTTTCATAATAAACTACTTACTAATCTCATCCATTACACACATACACACTCGCATATTGTGAACTCATTCTTTGTAGCATTAGTGTGTACCCAATCATAGACAATCTAACACCTGACATGAACATCACTTCCAAACTACTGGTGCTCATATGGAGTTTGTATTCCTGTAACTGCCTCCAGATAATGCCTCTCACTTAACATTCCAGTATATCTCAATATATAAGGAGTTTGCTTGAAGTTGCAAGATGCTTGGCTATGTACAGTGGTGCTTGAAAGTTTGTGAACCCTTTAGAATTTTCTATATTTTTGCATAAATATGACCTGAAACATCATCAGATTTTCACACAATTCCTAAAAATGAGACAAAAATATTATACTTGGTCATGTATTTATTGAGGAAAATGATCCAATATTACATATTAGTGAGTGGCAAAAGTATGTGAACCTTTGCTTTCAGTATCTGGTGTGACCCCCCCTGTGCAGCAATAACTGCAACTAAACGTTTCCTGTAACTGTTGATCAGTCCTGCACACCGGCTTGGAGGAATTTTAGCCCAATCCTCCGTACAGAACAGCTTCAGCTCTGGGATGTTGGTGGGTTTCCTGGCAGTTGCTTTCTCCTTGCAACCCTGCCATGCACACCATTGTTGTTCAGTGTTCTTCTGATGATGGACTCATGAACATTAATATAAGCCAATGTGAGAGAGGCCTTCAGTTGCTTAGAAGTTACTCTGGGGTCCTTTGTGACCTCGCCAACTATTGCACCCCTTGCTGTTGGAGTGATCTTTGTTGGTCGACCACTCCTGGGGAGGGTAACAATGGTCGTGAATTTCCTCCATTTGTACACAATCTGTCTGACTGTGGATTGGTGGAGTCCAAACTCTCTAGAGATGGTTTTTGTAACCTTTTCCACGCCTGATGAGCATCAACAACTCTTTTCTGAAGTCCTCAGAAATCTCCTTTGTCCGTGCCATGATACACTTCCACAAAGGTGTTGTGAAGAGCAGACATTGATAGATCCCTGTTCTTAAATAAAAACAGGGTGTTCCCACTCACACCTGATTGTCATCCCATTGATTGAAAAACATTGAACTCTCTTAATTTCACCTTCAAATCAACTGCTAATCCTAGAGGTTCACATACTTTTGCCACTCACTAATATGTAATATTGGATCATTTTCCTCAATAAATAAATGACCAAGTATAATATTTTTGTCTCATTTGTTTAAAAAACTGAGTTCTCTTTATCTACTTTTAGGACTTGTGTGAAAATCTGATGATCGTTTAGGTCCATATTTATGCAGAAATTATAGAAAATTCTAAAGGGTTCACAAAACTTTTTAACCCCTTTCTTTACTTAATTTCCTACATTGACTTTGTGTACTGGACCTAAATGCTATTTTTATTTTTTAGGATATTTTATTCAATAAGTTTTATTATTACTTTTCATAATATTACATTATCTCTGATTAACTGGTCTACATACATAATTTATCTTAATTATTACATTTAAACATGTTCTCTCTCTGTTAATTTATTTAGCTTCTGTTTTATTTAAACTTTTTACTTAAGTTAGTTTAAATCCTACATGTCATCATTTAAGCCGCCCAAGTAGATTGGTCGTCTGTTTTTGAGTTCCTTGGTCTTTTCCAAGGTTTCTTCCTTATAATGTTTAGGTAGTTTCTCTTTCCACTGTCGCCCGTCACTTGCTCAACTTGGGCTTGGGCTTAGATACCCGTATTTTTCGGGCTATAAAGCGCAGCCGGATTATAAGACGCAATATCAGTGATCGGCTGCTAACGGGTATATATTTCATACATAAAGCGCACCGGGTTATAAGGCGCATTTAAATGAAAACAAATCTCTTAAGTTCCGTCGGAAGCTCAGTTTGGTCTTTTACCTGGCTCAGGGCGTCTTCTTGCTTCCTCCACTTCCGTACCATTGATTCGTTAATTTGAATTCTCTCGCAGCTGCTCTATGTCCATGTTGTACTGCGTGACTGATAGCGTTGGGTTTGAAATCCGCTTCAAAAATGAATGATTGAATGCACGTACCCTAATGCTGAAGCACATACCGTATTACTCCGCTATGCTGCGCACTACGGTGGCCGTAAGCTTCGTAACCTACCAAGGCCGTGCTAAAACATTTTGACAGATTTATGAGCGCCGTGTACCATCTACAATCGGTTCTAGGTCAGAAACCACAGCCAGAATTAATTCATACATTAGACGCACCGCATTTAAAGGCGCACTGTCGATTTTTGAGAAAGTTAAAGGATTTTAAGTGCGCCTTATGGTCCGAAAAATACGGTAATAGAAGATATTAGAAATTAGTACAGCTGCTTGGAGCCAATTTGCCATTGTATAAAGTGCTATAGAAATAAATCTGACTTTCATTTTAATTTTACGCACCTATTGACAGTGGTGGTATTAAATAGTTTAAATGGGTGTCTACATACTTTTGTGTTCAGTTATTGTGATTTGTTAACAATGATGAGTCATTGTTATCATCGACACTGCTTTCAAAAACAGTAATTTAATAAATGCTTTATGTTTACAATTGAACTTAAAACCTTATTAAACCCTTCTTCTTATTTAGATCGCAATACTGTAATGTACATTACGTTACAATTCTGTCACTGTTTAATCAATTACTAAATTACCCAAAATACCCAGGACCACATTTAAATTCATCAGTGTTGGGGGTAATAATCATATTGCTGTAATATTATTACTTTGTAATTTGAGATCTTCAGCATTTTAAGTTGCTGTAATCACATTTCTTAATCTCAATTTCTTATGCTTCCAAACGTGTTTTTCTTTATTAGTTTGTTTTTTTTTAATCATTGAAACACACAGCAAAGAAAGATTTCTTCCATATAGCTTACTTGGCTATCCACTTTTGCCACAGCATAAATGATAATCTCTGGGGTTAAGACTAAGAATGAAGGTTTTGTGGATACAATAAGTCTGGCACCTTCAATCGCACTTATTATCTCTGAGTATTGTGAGTATTATTTCAAAAAAAGTGATGAATATTCAGAATCCCCTGCTTTGTTTTGTGTAATTACCCCTGCACTGGTAGCCGAGCCCCTGCTGTACTGTATATTCTTTAGGCTGATGACTCTGATGATGTTGTTGCAGACCCACAGATGACAGTAACCAGCCTCCTGGACGAGGGGTTCTGTCCATGCAAGGCCTGAGCCACGGGGTCATCAGAGTGGACACAGAGGAACGCCTCGCCGTCCTCACCGTGCAAGACGTGGGAACGGTCATGCCAGGAGGTACAGCCACACCCGGACACACTCGTACATACCCGGGCACAGAACCTTTGAGTTCCAAATGTCGCTGCAGCTGTTTTGCAGCTTTAATGATGGGTTGGGGGAGCCGTGTTGGAAAATGTGAGTGAGCTCTGAACACATGACAGATGTGTGATTGCCTTTCATGTCTTTCCAGAACACTAATTAATTATTTACAGATTTGGAAAAGTATGGCATTCACTCAGGTGTGTCCATACAGGAATGAAATGTTGAATTGTCTTAGCTTTATAGGACAGGTGTAGAACAGCTCCCATCTGAATGAAACCCTACTGAGATGGTATCACTCGCTTTTTCCTATAATTGAGGAAATGTGTGCTGTTTTTCAGCCCTCTTGCTATCTTGTCATCTCATGATTACTCACAGGCCACTACAATACTGCTGACTGGCTGGGATGTTTGGTCATAATAGTGCATTTTGGACCTTATCCTGGCATATTTGATAAATAGCCCTGACCTGGACCACTTTAGGCTGAATTAGCATGCCGTGCTTAACGGTTTCTAAAGCGCATTAAGCGTATGTTGACGTTGTGTGTGGGATTCTTGCTGCTCCCCAGCTTTGATGTGTGTAGTGAAACCAGAGGGAGTTCCACAGCTGTGCCGAACCGATGAGATTGGAGAGCTGTGTGTGTGCTCCGTTGCCACTGGGACGTCGTACTACGGCCTCTCAGGCATGACGAAGAATACCTTTGAGGTTTGTTTACAGTTGTGTGGTCATTAAGCCGTGTCACGCTTGTTTTGTTCATTCCTCCACACACACACACACACACACACACACACACACACACACACACACACACAACATGAATGTGTGTTTTTATCACTGTGTGGACTTCTATTGACATTATATTACTGTAGGCGATTAATTCCACACCTAAACTTCACACAGACACACACACACACACACAACACACACAACAACACACACAACATGAATGTGTGTTTTTATCACTGTGTGGACTTTCTTCCTTGACATTATATTACTGTAGGTGATTAATTCTTACACCTAAACTTCACACAGACACACAGGACCACACACAACACACACCACCACACACACACACACACACACCACACAACACAAAAAACCTGTGTGTGTGTTTTTATCATTGTATGGACTTTCAGTTGACATTATATTGCTGTAGGCGATTAATTCTACACTTAAACTTCACACACACACACACACCCACACAGCACACACACACACCACACACACACAACATGAATGTGTGTTTTTATGACTGTGTGGACTTTCTGTTGACATTATATTACTGGTAGGCGATTAATTCTACACCTATAAACTTCACACACACACACACACACACACACACACACACACACACACACACACACCACAACATGAATGTGTGTTTTTTAGCACTGTGTGGACTTTCTATTGACATTATATTACTGTAGGTGTTTAATTCTACACCTAAACTTCACACACACACACAACACACACCAGACACACACACCACACACACCCACACACACACACAACACACAAAACAAAAAAACATGTGTGTGTGTTTTTATGACTGTGTGGACTTTCAGTTGACATTATATTGCTGTAGGTGATTAATTCTACACCTAAACTTCACACACACACACAACACACACACACACACACACACACCACACACACACACACACACACAAACCCAAAAAAAAATGTGTGTTTTGACATTGTATGGACTTTCTATTGACATTATATTGCTCTAGGCAATTATTTCTACACCCTAAACTTCACACACACACACACACACAACACACACACACACACACACACACAACACACAACATGAATGTGTGTGTTTTTATGGACTGTGTGGACTTTCTATTGACATTATATTACTGTAGGTGATTAATTCTACACCTAAACTTCACACACACACACACACACACCACACACACACACACACACCACACACACACACAAAACACAAAAAAAAACATGTGTGACTTTCTATTGTCATTGTATGGACTGTTCAGGCGATTAGGCGATTAATAACAACACCCAACGTACTTCACACACACCACACACACACACACACACACACAACACAAAATTGTGTGTTTTTTATGACTGTGTGGACTTTCTATTGACATTATATTACTGTAGGCAATTATTCTACACCTAAACTTCGCAGACACACACACACAAACCACACACCACACACACACACACATGTGTGGTGTTTTTTACACACATCTGTGTTGTGTTTTTATTGACTTGTGTGGATTCTATTGGTGATTATATTCTACAGGCCGATTAATTTACTTTCTACAACACAAACGCACACACACACACACACCACACAAACAAAACACACACACAAACAAGGTTGTCTTTCTTCTTGTGTGGTTTACATGCAGAAAAAACTGCCGAAGAGTCAGATTCCTTCATTCCGATCCAGTCAGTACTCCAGTCAGCAGGTTTACATGCCCCGTGCTGTGATCGGATTTCTACTTTGCAACCACCCAATAATCTCACAGGAAGATGTAAACTTGAAACTTTAAGATTAAATAAACAAATTTTTCATTTTCTCGAGTAATACTGGCTTTCAGACTCTCCACAAAGTGTCCGATAGCCGCCTTTAATTCAGAGCACGCTTAATTCTTACAAACCTTACATGTCAATGGAAAAGAAAAGAGCCTAAATAAAGCCAAGTCTTTAGAATAAGCGGACCTGGCAACCGTGACAGTTATGCTTATGTGCATGTGCAGACTGAGAAGCCTGATTGAAATCGGGTAACTGGTATACATGCTATGAGAAATCCGATTACTGGAATACAATCCAGCCCTCTTCATTGAATTTCGTAATCTCTTAATTTCTAGATTGGAGTATGCTGTATGCATGGCCGCTTCAATAATCAGATGACTGCAGATATTAGACTGAGAATGAGTTATTAAGTGCACGGAAACGCACTTGTTATGAGGACTTGAACCTACATAGTGCTTCTACCGGTTATTTCAATTCAGACCACCGGTTTGATGAACCCGTGTTTGATGCTCCTTCTTGATTCTGTGTTCAGGTTTTCCCCATGAATAGCTCAGGAGCCCCGATCAGTGAATACCCCTTCACTCGGACAGGTCTGTTGGGCTTTGTGGGGCCTGGAGGCCTGGTCTTTATTGCCGGGAAGATGGATGGCCTCATGGTGGTCAGTGCAAGAAGACACAATGCCGATGACATCGTTGCCACTGCACTTGCTGTGGAGCCTATGAAGTTTGTGTACAGGGGAAGGTGAGTGGAGACTAGACACAAATTAGAAGTGGGACTGTGGTGGCCTAGCGGTTAAGGTACTGAGCTCTGAACCAGAAGGTCCAGGGTTCAAACCCCACCTCTTGAGCAAGACCCTTAACCCACAATTGCTTGGATTGTGAGATTGTATCAGCTGAAAGTGGCTCTGGATAAGCGAGTCTGCTAAATGACATAAATGTAAATGTAGGTTTACCAGTAACTTGGTTACACATCACGCAATTTATTTAAGTGACTAAATTAATTCAAGCTTGTGTATAATAACGGTATTTTCGACATCAAATGCGAGGTTTTCGGATGGCGAAAATGTGACGCTATTATTTTCGCTCTTTGTTCAATTTTTGCGAGAAAAAAAACAACTCACTGACCAATCATCTGTCGCTTCTGGTGTTGGCATAGCAACAACCAAGATGGCTGAGTGTAGCTGTGCAATGTGACAACATCGGTTCTGGTAATGGCTGTTGTGTTTGTAGGGATAGGATGTTATCGTCTAGCACATCTGCCTGTAGTGCTCTTCATAAGGAGTTTGTGATCTTGTGCTCCTGCAGGATAGCGGTGTTCTCTGTGACAGTACTGCATGATGAGCGCATCGTGGTGGTGGCAGAACAGAGACCAGACTCGACAGAAGAGGACAGCTTCCAGTGGATGAGCCGAGTCCTGCAGGTAGACTTTAGGGCATAATGTCCGTCTGCCAAATGAATACAGTGCGACTGGTCACCAGTCAGTTTTACAGAAGGTAATGTGAAATTCGGCCCAAACAAACACACAGATTAAGTACTCCTTTAGCTCAGACATAGCCAATCATGCCAGTGGGATGCCTGATCCAACCGTAAGGCACCGCTGGGACATGAATTGCTTTGAATTGCTTGAATTGCCTCTACGTTTTTGTAAGGTCTTAGAATTTAGATCTAGGCTTGTTAATCCTTCATTAGAATTCTCAGACATGTGTCTTCTGCTGATATATTTGCAAGTATAACTGGATACCCCCAGAAGCAGTTAACAGCCCAAAGGATCCAGCATTATGTGGAATTTGGTACCAACTTCCAAAATAAATATTTACCAATTCCAGTTGGTGTCTCCTCAATCTGTCCTCATACTCTGTCTAATACATTTGCTTAAACTTAAGCTGTAGCTCATCACTGAGTTCGTTTACATGCACTTCATATCATAATGATCATAATGGATTCCCGCAGTTATCTGATTATTCAAATGGTCAATTAAACAGCATACTCCGATCTCAGACTGGATTGAGGCCTAGACGTTTAAGAAGATAAACAAATCTGATAAAGAGAGCTTGGATTTATCTCTGTAATTGGATTTCTCGGCGCATGTATACCCTTAATCTGATTTCAGTCGGGTTTCTCAGTCTGCACAGGCACGCAAACGTAACCCGGGAGCTGTTCCAAAAGTGGCTATCAGAATCAAACTTAGTTGCCAGGTTCTAAGAAACTTCACTTCTTTTGGGCTTGTTTCTCCTTTGTAGATCTGGCAACCCTGCAATTAAATGCAGCATCTGCGAAATGGCTACCAAACACTTCAAGTGCTTTGAGATGCAGTATATGCTTGACAAAATGAAGAATTTCATTATTTAATACTAAGGTTTGATGTTTACGTCACATCTTTCTGTGAGATTATTGGCTGATTGCAAAGAAGAAATCAGATTATTGCCTGGGTCATGTAAACCGGGAGCTTTCCCATTATCTGATTACTCAAGAGCATGTAGATTTGTTGATCAGATTACTAACAAAATCAGATTTTCTGCAGTTATCGGATTATTAAGTGCGCAAAGAACGCACTCACTGATTGCCAGCACTCAGCCTGACAACAAGCTCTAGTGGAGAGCTTCAGTTATAGCTCAGGCTCTGGCTGACCTGCTCCAGTGTTTACTTGAGCATCTTCTTCACAGCAATTGTAAAAACAAACCCAGCCACTAGAACACAAACGCAGATGATCTGATCTCCTGTTTCTGCAGTTTGCCTCTCTTTATTTGCAGGTGTACTCTTGCGGAACCAGCATTTACCTTTTGTCCCATTTTTGTGCGTCGTAATGTCCACCAATAAAGGTCAGGCCTTGTGGCAGGTCTGCTTTGCTCACTGCGGGCGGTCCTTGGTTATTTTTAGTCCCTCACTGTCTGACACTGCTCTCTTTCCACAGGCTATAGACAGCATCCACAACGTAGGAGTATTCTGCCTTGCCTTGGTTCCTGCTAACACCCTTCCCAAGACACCCCTGGGCGGCATCCACCTGTCGGAGACCAAGCAGCTGTTCCTGGAGGGCTCGCTGCACCCCTGCAACGTGCTCATGTGCCCTCACACCTGCGTCACCAACCTGCCAAAACCCAGGCAGAAACAGCCAGGTCTGCTTGTGTAGCAAGGTCACCTCCCTCCGAGTGATAATTCAGATCAGCTTGGGATACTGTGTGTGTGTGTGTGTGTGTGTGTGTGTGTGTGTAGAATGGCGAGTGGGTGGAATTGGATTTGGATGGATTATTTGTTTGTGACACAGGAACGTTGGAGAATTTGCATGTCAAGTCAGGGAAAAACAGAAACATCTGTTTAGGACTTTTGAAGTTTGTATCAGTCAGTACTGTGTGTGTGTGTGTGTGTGTGTAGCAGTCTGTGATGCATTAATTCTCTGTTGTGCAGAAATCGGACCTGCTTCAGTAATGGTGGGGAACCTGGTATCTGGTAAGAGGATTGCGCAGGCCAGCGGCAGAGACCTGGGCCAGATTGAAGACAATGATCAGGCAAGAAAGGTGTGTGTGTGGCACCATGGGGCCTCGATTTTCATCCTTTCCCATTCCTCCATCCATTTGCTAGTGTTCCATACATCAGCTAAGCTAAGGGAACCCAACTCCAGTCCTGGAAAGGTTGCATCTAGCTCAGTTTTCCTGCTCTAATACAGCCATAAAGTAGATTCCCAGAGCTGTTGGTAGGTGCTCAGCTGCTGTCTGGTAGACACACTCCTTGTTGTTTAGGGGATTCTCTGACCCAGCCATCTGGCCATAACGATTTGTCTCTCAAGGCTTTACTCTGTAACATTTCTCCCACATCCACCACAACAACTATGAGAACCGACAGTTCACTTGCTGTCTAATACACTGCCTGTCCAAAATAAAATTTCACCATCTGGATTTAACTAAGCAAATAGTTAAATAGTTTAAAAAATAGTCTCCCATCAGATAATTACTGCATTGGTGAAGTTCTTTAACCCTAACTGATTTAACACCTAGCTTCTCCTTTGTTAAACAACCATGTCGAAAGATGTGTCCTGTGGTCGTGGAAGAGATGTTCATCGGTTTCAGAAGGGTCAAATTCTGGAAGAGTGGTTCAGGGAGCATGAGCCATCATTTTCACACATGGATTGTCCAGACCTGAACCCCATTGAGAATCTTTGGGATGTGCTGGAGGAGACTCTCCCATCATCAATACAAGATCTTGCGGAAAAATGAAGGCGACTCTGGACAGAACTGCTTCTGCAGTGTCACAACATTATTTCTGTCCAGAGTTGCATCTTGTCTACTTGTATGGCTGTGTAGATATATTTCAATCTATTTCTATTTGTTTAGGCTCAAGTGAGGAGCAAGCAAAAGAAATCCGTAGCGACTTAACGCAATTTAAATCGTGCTATTACTGAGATTAAATGTTGTAATCATATGACAGCTCTCTATAAAGTATAACCTGAATTAACTGATGATTTGAATGGGCAACTTGTGCTGCACTCGGGCTTTCCAGGACTGTAGCTGTTCACCATGTACCCGTGCAATCCAGTCCATCAAGCTCTCGCAAGCTTAAACCTCCATTTCTGTTGTTGCACCCTGGTTTCGCTCTGATCGTTTTTGATTTGATTGAGTGAGACATCTGTCAGTGTCCGGCCTCGCGTATTATGGAGATAAGCAAAGCCCCCACATGGTCTGTAATCACGCTGATAAGATAGATAACCACCTACAACGATGGCCGCTGTGCCCCGGTCTGGCTGTGCACCAGTCGCTTCCCATCTTTCAGCTTTGAGAGAGGCTGGAGGCTCATTTGATTTGAACTACGTATTTATCTCTGCGATTAGTAACTGTCACGAACCTGCAGAGAAACCAGAATCAAGAACAGTAGGCCTTATGGATCCATTAGACCTCTGCGGCCCACACGCGTACGCGAGCCGGAGCTTATTTTGGATCACCGCTTTGAATGTAATGGAGCAAGAAGTTGCTTTCCGTTGTAAATGTCATGCTTTAATCAGTCGGTTTGAAAAGGTCTTATTTTCTTAAAACTTGAGGTGGAACTGCTGTTCTGTCTGTTTGTGTTGGGCTCTGGTTTTGCTTTTGCTCAGACGCAGTCCTTCACTGTGTCCTCTGAGCTGAATGGAGGGCGTTACTGCACCGGTGTGCCCCGATGTCTGCACCTTAACCCTAGCACGCTCACACTACTGTACGCACTCCCACTCTTATCTTAGCCTATGTCTCGTTGTATCTCACATTGGAGATCACTCTTCTGGTCTGTTTCACATTCTTTGGCTCTCCTCCATCTCTTTATCTGCACCAGCACTTCACCGTATCACCCCCACACACACCCTGTGCCCCGCTGTCGCCGGCTAATCGGTGTGTCAGTGCAGGTCCACTCATCAGCCCCTTGCATGTGCATGCCTCTCGCTCACGCCATGCCACCCAACACCCTGCCCGCCCCAGCCCTGCACGGCCATGTGGTACCAAACTCATGTCATCTGGGGTGTCTGAATCACACCCTCACATGCTTATGGACTATATTTATCCACCATGCATTGTTTCTTGTCTCCCTTTCACCCATTCCATTCATGTCCATGAAAATCAGGCCCGGTGTGTATGTGTGTATGTGTGTGTGTATGTGTGTGTGTGTGTGTGTGCGCGAGAGTGCTAACTCTATGGGGGGGGCTCTAACCTTGGCGGGAAATAACAGGGCTGTAAATGATGAATTAACACCTTCTCCATCTCCAGACTCAAGGTAATGCAACTCTAACTGATTTAACAGAGCTTTAGGAATTAAAAGACGTGATGTTTTTGCCTCACGTTGCCCTTCGCTGCTCATTTGCTGTCTAGACTCGGCTTTTTATAAAGCTGCTTTCAATAGCTTTCAATACCATCTTTAGGTTATATGCAGTACTGTGCAAAAGTCTTAGGGCACCATTAGTTTTGTTGTTTTAGCAATGCTATCATGACCATATATAACATATTGTTGACCAGAACATGGATCCGTCACTACTTAATACTCTTATCCACTGATCTTCATTCCAATCTTTGTGCTCTTGAGGATGTCTTAGCCCTTTCATCCTGAAAAAAAGTGCTTTCTTGGATGCTACCCTTGCCAAAAGTCCATTCCTGGTCAAGCTTCTTAGGACTGCAGAAGGGTCAACTTGGTATCTTAATGTAAGGGGAGGTTACACTAAATGCTTGCCACAGTAGCCTGGTACTGAGTACAAATTCCCTGTGTTTTCTGGTTGTTTTCAATAGTATAGCTAACCTAATGGTGGCCTAATACTTTTGCAAAGTACTGTATTGTTTGACATGACGTTCCAGCAGTCACGTAAATTGCTGTTAAGATGGAAAGAGGTCTGATTGGAATCTGTTTTAATTGAAATCCAAGCTCTCAACATGGTTTATTTTCTGTTTGGGAAAGAGGTCCAGCAACGGTGTTGTGGTGTCCAGTGGCCTAAATGTTTAACCAAACACTTTTTAAATTCAACAACAACATCTCAATAGTTACTCAATATGCTGGTGTAATAGTATTTTTATACGCTATATCACCACAAACTGTAACGTGGGGCACCACTGGTGTCATTTGATACGATCGACCCACCCCCACTGTGAAGAGCACTGAGACTCAGAGCCTCCAGTGAGAGCAACCTGAAAATTTAAGGATGATAGTGAACCCTCCTGGGCCGTATGAACGCCAACGGTGTCAGGGCAGCAGCAACGGCATTGGGGTGCCTTTAACAACTCTTGCATTTCTTGAAACTGAAATGCAACTCGGTTCTCATATCCCGCTTCTTGCAAGGTCTGGTCTGTTGTAAGTCCAGAACTTGGGCTCACATTCTCCTGCCACTGTAGGTCTATGGTGAATCCAGGCCTGTGTGCTTCATGTTATGATCAGTGAGTGTCTCTAAAACAGAGATCACTAAGTTAAAGGGGTGACTACATATTTTTGGCTGTATAGTTCATAAAAATAGGCTTTCTGTGCTTCGGTACTGATTGCTAGCATTTCTTTTTCCTATAGTTCCTGTTCTTGTCTGAGGTGTTGCAGTGGCGGGCACAGACGACTCCAGACCATGTGCTTTTTACCCTTCTAAGCTCACGGGTAACATTAAGCTTTGCCTCACTTGAATTTGAGTTTAAATTTAAAATGATATGAGAATTTAAAAATAAAAATTAGAAATTTAAAATTCGATTGATCTTGGTATTAATGATGGAAAATATTTCCATATTGTATGCTCGTGTTTGTCTATAGGGGGCGGTCCAGAGTTCTCTGACGTGCCTGCAGCTTCATAAGAGGGCAGAAAAGATTGCGATCATGCTGATGGAGCGAGGACACCTCCAGGACGGAGCTCACGTGGCACTGGTTTATCCCCCTGGTAGGTCGTGGGCACCACCTACAATATCATCAGCACCCTAACAGAGAGGCTACACCCAGAAACCCCTTCAAAATGATTACAGGGCTTGAGCACATTCTAAATTCAAATAATACAATAGTACAAAGCATTACATCTCGCAGAACTGCCAGATTAGTGGCTTAGTGTTTAAGTGGTTTTGTGGTCAGTGGTTTGATTTTGGACCAGAAGATCCAGGGATCAAGTCCCATCTCCGCAAAGCTGCTACTGTTGCCTCCTTGAGCAAGACCATTAACCAACAATGGCCTGGATTGTAAGATTGTATCATTTGTAAGTTACTCTGGATAAGGGTGTCTGCTAAATGTAAATGTAGCCTTGCTTTGTGAATGTGGTCGCACAGTGGTTAAAGTACTGGACTGTGGAACAGAGGGTCCAGGGTGTAAAACCCAAAAGCTGCCACTGTTGGGTCCTGGACTCTTAACCCACAATTGCTTGGATTTTAATATTGTATAAGATTGTAAGTCGCTCTAAGTAAGACCGTCTGCTAAATGACTGAGTGGATATTTAAGCATTACAAGAGGGAGTGTGTTATCACAGGCAGGGACCGAAGGCGAGTGCCGTAGATAATCACAGCCATGTGGGATAACACACTATAGTGTCTCATATGCTATAATTATATATTCTCTATTTATTATACTGTTCATAATATTGTATTCTGTTTAACTGATCATAGTCTATATAGTATTTCATTTTATTTTATTTTAAAGAATATATTTTCTTTAAATATGTCCTCTCTTGTAACATCTATGCTGCCCACGGAGGTTGTGTCTCTTTTTGAGTCTTGGTCTTCCCAGTGGTCCTTCCGTATAATGTTCATGGAGTTTTTTCTAGCCACTGATGTCCCAGGCTTTTTTTTTCCTTTAAGACAATGCTCCATTGTAAAATGCGCTTTAGAAATAAATTTCATACCATGAAATTTTCATTTTGTCATATCTGTCTGAATTGAACTAATGGTTTTCTTCTTTGTGGAAAGATTTCTCGGACAATCTGTAGTAGTAAGTCGAGATATACATATATATATTATAGTAACATTTTAGAGCTTTTTTCAATATTTTGAGACAGCAAGTGTCAGTGGTGCAGTAGAAAACTACAAGGAATTCTGAACACATACTTAAAATACACAATGATATATATTCCCTGACCCTTACTGTCTCAAAATATTGAAAAAAAGCTCTAAAATGTTACTATAATGCAGCTATACAACTATAAAACACACCACTTTCCCACATCATGTAATAAATGTGATAATTGAGAAATGTGTGAACACAAACTTATAACATTTTATATGGGGACTGTGGTAGCCTAGCGGTTACGGTACTGGTCTCCGGCCCAGAAGGCCCAGGGTTCAAATCCCACCTCTACCAAGCTGCCACTGTTGGGTCCTTGAGCAAGACCCTTAACCCACAATTGCTTGGATTATAAGATTGTATCAATTGTAAGTCGCTCTGGATAAGGGCGTCTGCTAAATGCTGTAAATGTAAATATAAATAGTTTACTTCATGTTTGCTATAAAATTGTATCCCAGCCTGGCTGTGCGCTACACAGACATAACTGGTTGTGCCTTTGGGAGAGAAGGTTGGACAAGGAACATCTCCCTAACACGGCAACAGTGGCGCAGCTGACCATTTGAAACACTGCTGAAGATGTAGGATGGACACTGCGAGCTTAGTTTAACTCCCACTGTAGAAGTCCGCTG
Source organism: Ancistrus triradiatus (assembly GCA_025084515.1). Classification (NCBI taxonomy): domain Eukaryota; kingdom Metazoa; phylum Chordata; class Actinopteri; order Siluriformes; family Loricariidae; genus Ancistrus; species Ancistrus triradiatus. The sequence continues at coordinate 72,855 of JAJAGP010003441.1, forward strand.
GCTGAGTGTGAAAAGAAGCAGTCAGTGGCTGCGAGTTGGTTGGAAGCCCTTGCTGGCCTGTGGCCCTCTTCCTTCAGTGGGGGTCGTACACACAGTGGGAGATGATGATTGGGGAATTGGACTTGACAACCTGATATAAAATGGGTGGGGGGAGAAATGGCATTACTAACTCCACCATTTCTCATTCTTGCTCAGTAAACTGATTATGAAGACTGATGTCTGCATCACATGGTGTGAGTGAGTGATCTGTTATCTGTACACCATCCTGCAGGCATAGACTTGATCGCAGCCTTTTACGGGTGCCTGTACGCCGGCTGTGTGCCCATCACCGTGCGCCCGCCGCACCCTCAGAACATCGCCACCACCCTGCCCACTGTGAAGATGATTGTAGAGGTGGGTGAAGTGAAACAAGCCGTCCTGCAGCGTTTATGATTTTCTGTAAATGATTTTTTTTTTATCACGTCTAGGTGAGTCGGTCGGCCTGTGTGATGACCACGCAGGGCATAAGCAAGCTGCTGAAGTCGAAGGAAGCGTCTGCTGCAGTGGATGTCAGGATGTGGCCTCCAGTCCTGGATACAGGTGAGCAGGTTGAGAGAGAACACACAGCATTATCCAGGTAGAGCTTCCATTGCTATGGTCTGGCTGGTACATATGGAGTGATCTCTATTTGTTTGTGCTAAAACAAGCTAGTTTATTTGGTCTGCACTGGAAAATGGTTTTGTCAAGTAAAATTGAATTCATTCAGTTGAAGTGATTTCTGTATTAATAAAACAAAACGGTCTGTTAAAAAGCTTTAAGGCTAAATGTTTGTACATCTAAAGAGCTTTAAAGTTTCCAGATCATCAAGAAGCTCGTAAGTCCTTTTAGAGCCACGAACATTAGTTCAGCTTGTTAGGCAGATTTAATGTAGACTCATTTATGGCAGTTTCAGCAAAAACATGTTCCAAGTGTACT
>JAJAGP010003442.1:0-57031 GCA_025084515.1 Ancistrus triradiatus
AGTCTTACCCATGATTGCGGTTTTGAGTAATGAACCAGGCTGGGAGTTTTCAAAAGCCTCAGGAATCTTTTGCAGGTGTTTAGAGTTAATTCGTTGATTCAGATGATTAGGTTAATAGCTCGTTTAGAGAACCTTTTCATGATATGCTAATTTTGTGAGATCATCAGTATCAAAACAATAAAAGACTTGAAATATTTCAGTTGGTGTGCAATGAATCTAAAATATATGAAAGTTTAATTTTTATCATTACATTACGGAAAAGAATTAACTTTATCACAATATGCTAATTTTTTGAGAAGGACCAGTAGTTTAAATAAACAGAGGCGAAATAAATATTAACAGAGAGCATGATAAAATAGAGAATTTAAAACCATAGCATAAAAGCTATATAAGAGTGAAAATAAAATATCGAATAGAATAACATAAAAAATGTGCTTATAGGCATTATTTAGTATGTACACAGCTTTAGCATCATCATCATCATCACAGCTCACCTGAGTGTCAGATACACACACCTTCATCATCAACATCATCATCATCATCACAGCTCACCTGAGTGTCAAACACACACACCTTCATCACCATCATCATCATCATCACAGCTCACCTGAGAGTAAGGTACACACACATCATCATCATCCTCATCATCATTATCATGATTACAGCTCAGAGAATGTGAGGTACACACACCGTCATCATCATCATCATCATCATCATCATCATCACTACTCACCTGATTGTCAGGTACACACACCTTCATCATCATCATCATCATAGCTCACTTGAAAATTAGGAACACGCCATCATCATCATCAGTACAGCTCACCTGAGTGTCAGACACACACACTTTCATCATAATCATCATCATCCTCATCATCACAGCTCACCTGAATGTCAGATACACACACCTTCATCCTCATCATCATCATCATAGCTCACTTGAAAATTAGGAACACGCCATCATCATCATCATCATCATCATCATCATCAGTACAGCTCACCTGAGTGTCAGATACACACACCTTCATCATCATCATCATAGTTCACTTGAAAGTTAGGTATACACCTTCATTATCATCATCATCATCATCATCATCATCAAAAGGATGAAAGTTAGGTACACACCATTATTATCAGCATCAGCATCATCATCATCGGTACAGCTCACCTGAGATTAAGGTACACGCCTTCATCTTCATCATCATCATTATCATCATTATCATCATGATCACAGCTCACCTGAGTGTCAGACACAAACCTTCATCATCATCATCATCATCATCATCACAGCTCACCTGAGAGTAAGGAACACACACCTTCATCATCATCATCTTCATCATCATGATCATGATCACAGCTCAGATAGAGAGTGTGGGGTACACACACACCTTCATTACCATCATCATCATCATCATCATCAAAAGGATGAAAGTTAGGTACACACCATTATCATCATCATCATCATCGGTACAGCTCACCTGAGATTAAGGTACACGCCTTCATCTTCATCATCATCATTATCATCATTATCATCATGATCACAGCTCACCTGAGTGTCAGACACACACACCTTCACCGTAATCATCTTCACACGTCCCTGTTTCCTCTTTTTTTCTGCTTTGTCTCTCTCTTTCTATCTTTAGCCACACCAGAGGCTTGCTGTTTATGTCATGGCCAGTCAGTGATATTTTAAAGGGCAGGGTTTGCCACTGGTGGCAGAGTGAAGCAGTGCTTACCGCTGTCGCCTCACAGACACCTGGGCTTCCTGTTTCTGCGTGGGTTTCCTCCGGGTACTTCCTGTTTACCCCCACTTTCCAAAGACTAGGTTAATTGGTGTCGCTAAAAAGTGTCCCGATGTGAGTGAGTGTGTTCATGTGCCCTGTGATGGCATCCTGTGAATGTGGCGAAAGTGAATGTGGCTCAGTTAGCATTTTAGCTGTAACGTAGCATTTTAAATATAGCAAACTGGCAATTTGAATATTAAAACTTTGAAAAATATGTGAACATTCACCTGCAAATTTTATTCGCACTGGAGGCTTGTGAATTGAAACCGCTGACTGAAATAAATCCCAGTCAAGTGAATGTAATTTTACTCGCAAATTTCCCTGACACAAACCTAGTGTGACTGTGGCTTTTCACCTTCTCTCTGCCGTCAATTCTCCTTTTCTGTCTGCCTTTGAACTATGACCGTTTTTCTCTCAAGCTCTACATCATCCTTGTACTCTGACTACTTTTAGTACCTAACTCTGCATGACTGTATTTCTTCCATGTCTCTTATTTGGCTTTCTCTATTTTATCAGATTCTCATCTCTCTTTCTTCTCGCTCTCTCTCTATCTTGCTCCCTACCAATTATTCAGTCTATCTTTATTTCTCCCATGTCTATCTTCGTAATTCAGCTTCTCTCATCTTTATAGCTTTATTACCTCCTCCTTCTCCCTCTGTATCTGTTACTGTGCGTTTCATCACCAGATTCGCACACTTCAGCTTTTACAGCATCTATCACATTTACTATAGAGTACATGTATTAATGTGGTACAACACAGTTTATTGATCATGTGATGAAAACGTATTAAACATTTGCACTGTGCACTTCATTCAAATGCTAACATGTGCACTCGTTTATACTCTCTTCAGACAATAACAGCTCAGTATACTGAGAATTGAGCACTTATGTTTGTTGATTTTTTTATCGTTTCAATATAAAATAAACATGATTATCATATCAGGAGTTGCCAAAACCCAACAGGTCCATTACCGCCTACTGTTTCATTTAAGCTCCTAGGGCAAGAGTTATGGGGTGATAGAGACTTGGGTTTGAGCTAAGGAAACCCAGGTTTTAAGTTAAGTGCTAGGATTCGAGTTATGGGGCAGAGTTTGAGTTATAGACTAAGATTTGTGTTAGGGGCTGTGGTTTGAGGACTAGAGTTGGGACTAGAATGTGTAGTAAAGACTTTGAGTTAAGGGTTAGGCATTGGGACTGTGTTTTTAACTTGGGTCTCTAGTTAGAGGTTAAGCTTTATGGTTTAAGTTATGGGATAGGGATTATGATCTAGGGCATGGGTTACAGGCAAGGGTTTTGCTTAAAATAGGTTTGTATTAAAGTTATCTTATCCTATACTATTGAGTTCATGGCTTGCTAGATGTTTTTACAGAACAACCTTTGAAAGAATGGGTTTCTTCCTCAGAATCTGTTCTAACATGACTATTGTAATTAGTACTAATTGGAAAGTGCTGTTTATTATAACACAGGCAGTTACCTCATGCCCCAGAGAACCTTGCTGCTGTCCTGAGCTCAGTGGAGAAGAGAGCAATCAACTTGACCTGGGTGAAACCCTTTGATGGAAATAGCCCTTTGATCCGGTACATACTGGAGGTGTCCGAGAACAGTGAGTGAACACACACACACACACACACACACACACACACACACACACTTCTGTGTTGTTTGTAAGAATTATCTTGTCAATGCATTTCTTGCTTCTGCCAAACAAAAGTGGCAGGTCTATCACACCATCCTCTTAAGTGCTTTCCCCTACACAGGATTGTAACAGTACATTACTATATTTACTATAATTATTGTAGATTTCCATAAATTAAAAATGCGGTGGAAATAGGGATGCTTTGTAGAAGGTTTTGTCTCACTCGTGTTTTCAGCGGTGACTCATTTACATATCATTTGCACGGAGATTTCTTGGAAAAATGCCCTATATATTTACATTACAGTATCATAAAAAGACTCTGTAACTATGGTAATGTCCAGTCAACATCCACTTCGGTCAGCATCCTGTTTCACACAACTTAATGCAGTCGTTACACGAAGTGTACCTGTAAAGGGACTGTGGTAGCCTAGTGGTTTAGATACTGGACTCTGGACCAGAAGATCCAGGGTTCAAATCCCACCTGTGCCAAGCTGCCACTGTTGGGTCCTTGAGCAAGACCCTTAACCCACAACTGCTTGGATTGTAAGACTGTATCAATTGTAAGTCGCTCTGGATAAGGGCGTCTGCTAAATGCTGTAAATGTAAATGTAATGGTTATTATATACCACTCCTCCTAACCCTAATCTTAAAACTCAATAATCTGTTAGTTTGTCAAATAAACCTTATTTTTTGTTTTTGTGTTTTTGAAGGTCAGTTTGGTTTGTGAGGACCAGCAAATTATCCCTACAAGGTCAACATGTTAGTTTTCCTATTCTTGTGGGGATATTTGGTCCACAGCATATAAGAAAACACCCAGCAAATTCCAAATCCACAAGGACACCTACCAACCGAAGTAGATTAAAGTTTATCAATGGGACAAGTATGTGAGGAGGAATGACAAGGCAGACAAAATCCCAAATCCAAGCTATAAAGGTGTGAGCAAAAATCACAAGCTTGCCTGGGCAGCTCTCACATTTCTGTGAGTTTCAGATAAAAGTTTGAATTTATTTGTTTATTCATCTCCAAATAAGCACTTTTTTCCTATTAGGAACTTCCAGTGCAGCTACAGCTTATTCTGATATCACCTGGGCACAAGGGGAAGAATAACTGGAAAAGTTCTGAGTTGTGCTTGTGCAGGCTGTGCATAAAGCAAGTTTGCCAACCAAAGTTTACCCGTGTCTGCACAATTTGGAGACCTTAAACTGCAAAATCTACTTCCTAATTGGAAACACACTTCCACAACACAAATATATTTAAGTCAGTGTGAATGCACATACTTAAGATGCACGTTTTATTGAGTGAAGAAGTCGGAATATTTACTCAGTTACTGATTGCATTCAAACAGTTATCTTGCTAAACAACTGCATAAACAAGTAGGCCATGGCAGGAAATTGGGAACTCATCAAGGTAACCTGAGAGGAGTCTGCTGGAGAGAATCAAATGGTGAGGAAGTAATGTAATAAATAAAAGACAATCACACTGAATTTAATGAATCGCCTGAAGGACACCTGAAGGGTGCTCGTCTGCTATCCTAGTAAGCAGATTAGCACCTCTTGTGGAGCCCCATTTCAAGCCAGCTCTTGATGCATCGCAGTGTGCAGAAGGTTATTTTGAAAAGTTACTGAGGAAGAAAATCCAAAAAGTTAAACTGAAAATTCCGACACAGAAGAAATCAGACAAAGCTTAAAAAAAGCAAAGCCGCTGCTTAAAACTTAATTAGTAACACTTTTAGTGGATTATGGTATTAATAGTAAAGTATGGTATAAATAGTAAGGACAACCACAATGCAGTATAACTGTCAGTCATCAATCAGTCAAAGCAGCCATGATACTTAACACTGAATGAAGTAAATATACAGTTTGTCTAAGAAAACTACAGATTCTTTTAACAGTCATAAAATCATTTTTACAACACAGACATCTAAGAAAACAGATAATGAACAATTGTCCAAAATACACTCACCAGCCACTTCATTAGGTAGCCCTGTTCAAGTTCTCCTCGCAAATATCTAATTAGCCAACTCAACTCAACTCAGTGTATTTATTTATGTAGGCATGGTCAAGATGAACTGCTGAAATTCAAACTGATCATCAGAATAAGGAATAAAGGTGATTTAAGTGGCTTTGAATGTGGTATGTCAAGATCTACTGGAATTTCCACACACAGCCATCTCTAGTATTTAAAGAGAACGGTCTGGAAAAGAGAAAATACCCAGTGAGTGGCAGTTCTCTATGAGAAAATGCCACGTTGATACCAGAAGTCTGAGGAGAATGGCCAGACTTGTTTGAGCTGACAGGAAGGCGACAGTAACTTAAATAACTCGTTACAATGAAGGTATGCAGAAGAGCATCTCTGAATGCACAACACATCAAACCTTGAAACCGATATGCTATAGCAGCAGAAGACCACACTGGGTGTTCCTGCAGTCAGCTAACAACAGGCAACTGAATCTACAATTTGCACAGACTCACCAATATTGGACAACAGAAGATTGGAAAACTGTTACTTGCTCTGATCAGTCTCAATTTCTGCTGCAACATTCAGATGGTAGAGTCAGAATTTGGTGAAAACAACATGAAAGCACTGATCCATCTTGCTTTGTACTAACAGTTCAGGCTAATGCTGGTGGTGTAATGGTGTGGTGGTATTTTCTTGTCACACTGTAGGCACCTTAATGCCAATGGAGCATCGATTAAACATCACAGTCTACCTGAGTATTGTTGCTGACCACATCCCATTCCTTTATGAACACAGTGTACTTCAGTGATCTTCTACGCATCGCAAAGCTCAAATCATCTCAAATTGTTTTAATGAACATGACAGTAAGTTCACTACCTCCACAGTCACCAGATCTCAGTCCAATAGAGCACCTTTGGCGTGTGGTGGAATGGGAGATTTGTATCATGGATGTGCAGCCGACGAATCTGCAGCAGCAGTGTGATGCTATCCTGTCAATGTGGACCAAAATCTCTGAGGAATGTTTCCTTGTTTCTTGTTAAATCTATGCCATGAAGAATTAGGGCAGGTTTGAAGGCAAAAAGGGGTCCAGCCTGGAACTAGCAGGGTGTACCTAATAAAGTGGCTGGTGATTGTATTCCCTAAATTATAGTTATTGTGTGGTATTTTACTACACATATGTTTATTATTGTATTTTATTTTATTTACACAGCTAAGCAGCTAAAATAAACAGTGACACTTATTTACCGGAAGATAACATCAGACCAAGGGAAGTGCATTGTGAATGCCTGGCACCATCTGCTGGAAAAATGGGACTGCATATCGGTCATCAACGACTTGCAAGATTTTACATGAAACAACATTTCTGCAGAGACCCACTACTTTAGAGTAAAATGTCAGTTCCACAATGGTCCCAATCTGACTCTGCAATAATGTGGGTAGATTGTTGTTATTGTTATCATTAGTGGAGGAGTCTAAGCACCTTGGAACTCCATAAAGCGATGGAAACATGGAACATAAGATAAGGATGTGGATCAGGGCAGCAGCAGAAGTGTTATGGCTGCTATTAAGAGCCTAGGTTTGCAAATCAGGATTTCTGTGTACCAGTCAATATTCATCCCTATGCTCACCTATGGTCATGAGCATTGGCTAGTAAACAAAGCAATAAGGGTACATGGGTACAAGGAACTGAATTTATTTCTGGATATTTGGGTTTATTAACTGTGTTAATTTAAATTTGGGAAATTGAGAGAGCTTGCCGAGCCAGTTGAGGTGCTTTGGGCATCTCCTAATGATGCCCCCTAATTGGCTTCTGCTGGAGCTGTTTCAGGCGCATCCTGGCAAACATAGGATGTGCTGGAGGGATTATATCTCACAGTTGGCTTAGGAACATGATAGGATCTGCCAGTAAGAGCTGGAATCTGTGCCTAAGGATAGTGACATTAGCACTGACCTTTTCACTCTGGTAGTCCCATGTCTCTCACCAGGAGAAATAGTTGTGATGAGAGACACTCATTTGTAGTTGTCTGTGTGTGTTAAGATGCTCCGTGATGCTCATGATGGCGGACGTTGAGGCTTGACTCCATAATGCTCACAGTCAGTGGCCTCACTCCGGCCCGGTCCTACCAATTCCATCTGTGTGCTGAGAACAACGTGGGCAGGGGACCGTTCAGCACTGAGAACCCAGCGGTGAGAACACACACCTGTCTCACTTTCAGTCTATCTGTCCTTGTAATTCAAGATTCATTGGCTCTTTCTTCCTTTTGAAAGTGTCTGACTGTAAGGATAGAGGTGTGTGTGTGTGTGTGTGTGTGTGTGTGTGTGTGTGTGTGAGTAATAAATCAGTGTGTAAGTGTGTTAGCAGACAGGAAGCAATAAAAGAGCCAGACCGCTCCACGTTCCACTGTAGAACAGAGAAATAACTTACATACTACAGCTAGCCTCTCCAGAGACTGTGTGAGAGAGTGTGTGTGTGTGTGTGTGTGTGTGTGTGTGTTTCTGTGTGATGGAAATAGAGACGCCTAACCCACTACAGCATAGTAGTCTCAGCCAATATAAAGGTTGTGTGGTTTGGGATGCATCACCAGTGGAGTGATGATGTTGTTAAAGCACACTATGTAGTAAATATGGGTTTGTGTGGTGTGTGTGTGTGTGTGTGTGAGAGTGACAGAAAAAGAGTGGCTCAACCCAGAACAGCATCACAAGAGAGTGCTTCACACAAGACATTAGCAGGGTTTGAATGGTAGCCTATATAGAGAATAGGGTCAGTGTTTTGGATGTCCACAGTGGACAGATGATGAGATTTAGTTGCACTATATAGTGAGTAGGGTGTGTGGTTTGGCATATGTCTACAGTGGAGCAGTGTTACTGTTTATGTAGCTTAAAAAGTATTTATGATGTGTGATTTGGGACATATCCACAGTGGACCGATGATGGTGTTTATGTAGACTGTAAAATGATTATGATGTGTGGTCTGGGAAATATCCACACTGCACTATGTTGTGAAAATGTGCGTGGTTTGGCATATGTCTACAATGCAGTAATGATGTTTTTTATTTGCACTATGTAGTGAAAGAGTGTGTGGTTTGGCATATGTCTTTGAATTGATCTAATGATGCTCTTTATTTACACATTGTAGTGAAAATGTGTGTGGTATTATGTATGTCTGCAGTGGACTAATGACGGTTTTTATTTGCACTATGTAGTGAAAGTGTGTGTGTGTGGTTTGGCATATGTTTACAATGGAATGATGTTGATGTTTGTACTAGCTAAATGCATTTGGAATGTCTTCAGACCCTTTCACTTTTTCACATTTTGGTATATTGCGTTCATTGTTCTAAAATAAAATATAAATCAAGTTCCCCCCAACGTTCTGCAGTCAATACCCCATATGTAAGGGTTCACTACGTGAACGGGACCCAAGTGCAGATAGCTGGGTTTTACAAAATAAGCCCAGCTGTTGGGGCTGAGGAGAGGATAGGTGTACTTTTTAGGGACTATAAACACTATATACAAATATGTACTTGCATATATGTATATACATGCCGTATATGGGTGGAATATATATGTATGTATAGTAAATATATCTATGGGCGTAAAGTGCGTGTGGGATGTGAAAGTAAAATAAAAACAATAAAATATGCTCGAAAAAGAACTACACTCCCGCTTTGCAAAAGAGCGTAAATAAAGACGATCCCTGGTGGGGCTTGAACCTGGATCACTCAAGTGGGAGTCCAACACTGTACTGTATGAACTAACAGGAAGATAACGGTGGAGAGATAAAGAAGATAGTGTCTTTAAGGGCCAAACAAAGGAGCCGTTTGAAGATGGGCTCAAACAGTAGATAATCACTAAACAGTGGGAAAAGTGGGACGGCGATAACACATTGGGTTTATCGGCGAACTAAAATGATAATAACGCCGACCTGGTGGCGTCAAGAGCGAGGAACAAACGAAAGGACTCTTTCAGACATGGCAACACTAGAAGGCTGAGTCGAGTCCATGAAGGCTTGCGCAATGGCGAGGAGCCGGGTTTGTGAAACACAAAAATTAAAACGCCGATAACGAAACAGCGCTTGTGACGCAGTGAACGAGAAACAAAAGTAACACCCAAATCGCTAGTATAAGTTCACAAATACTGAGTAGATATATCATGAATGCTTAGTAGATCAGAGTGGAAGCTCGGTCGTGGTGGCGAACAGAGCTGACGTCACTAGACAAAAAAATGCTCAAAGCAAGAAATACCAAAGTGCTCTAAATACCTCGCGCTGGAGCGCTCTGAAATACCAATGCTAATGCTAAGGCAAAATCAAAGGTTGTGCAACGAGACACTACTTTCAAACAGATTTAAATATCTGAACGAGCAGGGTTGTGTCTCGTCAGTGGTAATGAGGCCTAAGTCTACACGGCACATGCATGCCAGGGTTTGCCATCCTAATCCTAGCACGTTTACCACGCCGCCACTGAACTCTAGTATCGGGCTGCACTGCTTCCTTATACCATAATGACAAAGATGAAAACAGAATTTTTTTTTTTTGCAAATTTATTAAAAGGAAAAACTAAATTTCTCATGGACATAAGTATTCAGACTCTTTGCCATGACAATTGAAATTTAGCTCTGGGGGTCCTCCCACTTCTCTTGATCATCTGTTTTTTTACACCTTGATTGTGGAGTCCACCTGTGGTAAATTCAATTGATAGACTTGATTTGGAAAGACACATCTGTCTATATAAGGTCTCAAAGCTAATAATGCCAGCAAAAACAAAGCCATGAGGAGGGAAAAAAACTGCCTGTAGAGCTCAAAGACAGGATTGTGTGGCGGCACAGATCTGGACAAGGCTACAAAAATTTCTGATGCACTGAAAATTCCTAAGAGCTCAGTGGCCTCCATAATTCTTAATGGAAGAAGTTTGGGAACCAACTTGACTCTTTTGAGAGCTGGCTGCTCCACCAAACTAAGCAATTGAGAAGAAGGGTCTTGGTAAGAGAGGAGACTAAGAACCCATGGTTACTCTGGGCTAAGCTCCAAATTAGTGTTTGCAGATAGGAGAAACTTCCAGAAGGTCAACCATCACTGCAGCACTCCACCAATCTGGGTTTATGGCCTCTCCTAAGTGTCATAACAAAGTTTCTAAATACATATTTAGAATTTAAATTCTTCCCTTTTAATACCTTTTCAAAAAAATCAAAAACGTTTATGAGGTACTGGGTGCAGACTAATGATTAAAATCTTGATTTAATTTTTATTTTAGCACAAGGCTACAACATAACAAAAAGTCTTTCAGAATGTATTGTATACAGGTAACAAGGATATGTGGTTTTGTGGGACAGCTACAATGCACTTGTCACGACGGGACCTCGCAGGCAAAATAGGAGACGGGAGCAGGTTCAAGGCTGATTACCATAATGATATTTTATTTGAGGACAAGGCCAGGTTTTACCATGCTGACCAAACATAAACTGGCTAAATGCTTTAACAAAACCATATGCAGGTACTACCGCCTTAAACACAATAGCGGGCTTCTACCGCGTTTACAAACCATAGCGGGCTTCCACCGCGTTTACAAACAATAGCGGGCTTACCGAAAATCAGGTGTGTCCAAAACAAAAGCACGCCGTGACATACAAACGGAAACTTTCCCCAAAAGCTTCCCAAACACATACAAACATTGCTCTGCCCCGTGGGAGAGCTAGGACGCTGCCTAAATACCTTCTGGTACAGCTGAAAGCAATTCCAGCAAGTGCCCTAGCTTCTCCCTCGGCGGCTTTGCAATCCGGTGGCAAATGTCCGGATCGCCCCCAGGCGGCCAGGAGGAGCACAAAGTCCACGTCCCCGGCGCTCCGTGACAGTACCCCCCTCCCAAAGGAGCCCGAGATGAAGCCAGGGCTCCTTCACTGGCCCCTCGGGCCCACTTGTCCTGTCAGGGGGCTTCCTCTCCGGGCGGAGCCTGGGGGGGGAGCGAGATTAACCGCCCGTTTTCAGCTACAGAGGCCCTCAACCTACACATGGCCTCTCGCGAGCTCACGGCCTCCTGCCAGGCCTCACGGGAACTGACGGCCTCCAACAGGTCCCCTCGGGAACACATGGCCTCCAGCAAGGCCCCTGTCGAGCACTCGGCCTCCGGCAAGGCCTCTGACGGATACCTGGCCTCCGGCAAGGCCTCTGACGGACACATGGCCTTCGGCAAGGCCTCTCGGAACCTGACGACCTCTGGCAAGGCCTCTCCCAAATGCAAGGCCTCTCGCACGACCACAGGATAACTCGCCCTCGACACAGCTACTGGATCCATTGTCGTCGACACGCCCACAGGACCAGTCACCCTCGGCACGGCCACTGGATTCGCTGCCCTCGGTGTGGGCACAGGAACACTCGCCCTCAGCACGTCCACTGGATCCGCTGTCATCGACACGTCCACTGGACCAGTCGCCCTCAGCACAGCTACCGGAGCAGATCTCCTTGGTGCTGGCACAGGAACACTCGCCCTCAGCACGGCCACTGGATCCGCTGTTGTCGACACGTCCACTGGACCAGTCGCCCTCGGCACGGCTACTGGAGCAGATCTCCTTGGTGCTGGCACAGGAACACTCGCCCTCAGCACGGCCACTGGATCCGCTGTCATCGACACGTCCACTGGACCAGTCGCCCTCGGTACGGCTACTGGAGCAGATCTCCTCGGTGCTGGCACAGGAACACTCGGCCTCAGCTCGGCCACTGGATCCGCTGCCCTCGGTGCTGGCACAGGTCCTGGAACAGACAATCTTGGTGCAGGCACTGGCACGAATATCCGAGGCGTGGGAGTCGGCACGAATGTCCGAGGTGCGGGAGTAGGCGTAATTGTCCGTGGTGCGGGAGTAGGCACAAATGTCCGTGGCGCGAATGTCCATGGTGCAAATGTTTGTGGTGCAAATGTCTGCGGTGCAAATGAAACACGAACATCTATCGCTATCAGCTCTACCACTGAGCTAGAGAGTACAGACACACCATGACGAGACGCTATCGGCTCAACAACTGAGCTAGCGAGTACTGAAACACCACGACGAGACACTATCGGCTCAACAACTGAGCTAGCGAGTACTGAAACACCACGACGAGATGCTATCAGCTCAACAACTGAGCTAGCGAGTACTGAGACACCACGATGAGATGCTATCGGCTTAATTACTGAGCTAGCTTGTTCAGAAACAGGACAATGAGAAGCTAATGGCTCCAACACTAAGCTAACTTGTTCAGAAACAGGACAATGAGAAGCTATCGGCTCTATTACTGAGCTAATTTGTTCAGAAACAGAATAAAGAGAAGCTATAGGCTCAATAACTGAGCTAGCTTGTTCAGAAACAGACCAAAGAGAAGCTATCGGCTCAATAACTGAGCTAGCTTGTTCAGAAACAGGACAACACATGGCATCAGTGATTGACATGGCATCAGTGATTGTTAATAGACACTGTGCTCTTAATCAATAACTAATTGCATTTTCTGTTTTCTCTCTGAGCTGTGTTCCGGTGCCGGTTCCAGCCCCACACATGATGTTCATCCGCTGCAGCTCCACTCAAGCTGCTTCCATCATCAGCTCCAGCCCCACCATACCCGGGCCACTTAATGCCGATGTGCATACTTCACATTTTTATTCGAACTTTGACTCCATGACTTTAGTTTCGCTCTTAGATTTATCATCTACATCGCCCAAAGAGGTTGGGTCCCCTTTTTGAGTCTTGGTCTCCCAAGGTTTCTTCCTATAACACTCAGGGAGTTTTTCCTTGCCTCTGTCGCCTAGGCTTGCTCAATTTGGGAATAGACGTAGTTATTAGGAGATAATCTAAACTTGTAAAGTTGCTTTGAGACAATGCTCCATTGTAAAAAGCGCTATATAAATAGAAAAAAGAAAAAAAAAAAGAATGTGAAGCTATTGGCTCTAACACTGAGCTAGAGTGGTCAGAAACACGAACATCCACAGCTATCGGCTCTAGTACTGAACTAGTGTGGTCAGAAACACGAGTATACACAGCTATCGGCTCAAATACTGAGCTAGTGTGGTCAGAAACATGAACATCCACAGCTATCGGTTCAAATACTGAACTAGTGTGGTCAGAAACGGAACTCACATGCGCTTGCCGATGCTTGACTAGAATGGTTCGGCTGCTGGCAAGCTGGGGATCTAGCTTATGGCTAGGCAAAGCAGGCCGGACAGGGCGAGTGATAAACTCCGGCTTAGAGTTATCATAGAGACCAAACTGGTCCCACAGCTCACTCATGAACTGATCATACGTCCCCAGTAACAACCGGAACTAGTTGGCCTCTGCCCAGTCAAGCGCTGGACATGTAAGATGCCAGTTCACAAACACAAGGCGCTCCAACTCAGTGTAGTGTGGGAAGTGGTGTAGGTAAAATGAGCACTGCTGAAAAAATTCCCCACATTGACTGGGGTGACTGTTAAATTTTTTCGGCAGCTCAGCTTGCCTTAACTGAACTGGATTATCGCGAATACCTGTCGTCTCCTTTGTTTGGCGGAGCAATCTGTCACGACAGGGCCTGGCAGGCAAATAGGAGAGGGGAGCAGGTTCAAGGCTGATTACCATAATGATATTTTATTTGAGGACAAGGCCAGGTTTTACCGTGCTGACCAAACATAAACTGGCTAAATGCTTTAACAAAACCATATGCAGGTACTATACTCACAATAGCGGGCTTCTACCACGTTTACAAACAATAGCGGGCTTCTACCGCATTTACAAACAATAGCGGGCTTACAAAAGACAGGTGCGTCCAAAACAAAAGCACGCCGTGACATACAAACGGAAACTTTCCCCAAGCTTCCCAAACACATACAAACATTGCTCCACCCCGTGGGAGAGCTAGGACGCTGCCTAAATACCTTCTGGTACAGCTGAAAGCAATTCCAGCAAGTGCCCTAGCTTCTCCCTCGGCGGCTTTGCAATCCGGTGGCAAATGTCTGTGTCCGGATCGCCCCCAGGCGGCCAGGAGGAGCACATAAAGTCCATGTCCCCGGCGCTCCGTGACAGCACTAATGGTGGCATTTATATATATATATATATATATATATATAGAGTATATATAGAGTTAACAAGGTGTGTGGTTTATAATTCATCCCCATTGGACTACTGTGCTTCTAACGGTGTATTATGTAGCAAATAAAATCAAGTGCAGTTAGTTTTCTGTTCTGCCTTTGCTGTGTAGAGAGGGATTCTCAAAATATAATGACAGAAATATAAAACCAGCCCTAACACTTGACTCATCTTTTATACCAACACAGAGTGTCTCTCCCAGAGGAACCCCCCAGCGCACCACCCCAGAATGTGATCGCCAGTGGCCGTACCAACTCATCCATTATGATCCAGTGGCAGCCTCCACCTGAGAATCAGCAAAATGGTGCACTCCAGGGATACATCATACGGTTAGTTTCTATAGCTCCAAACTGTATTTAACATTATTATCTGTTTATACATACAGGCCTGCCACACTCAACATGATACATTCTGTTCAGGTCTGCATGACCAATACTTGGAAATTATTTTTAGTGTGAAATACATGTGTTATGTAGTTCAATTCAAAACACAACGTTAATTATCATACCTGCTGCAGGTATGCGATGTTTAATGGCCTTCCGATCAACAACCATTCGCTTTAACAACCAAGGTCTTAACAATTACAATAGGAAATAAAAAGCTGTCTTTAACGACTAAGTCGGTTGACGTGTTTAGAGACTTTTTTGTACAGATTACTCATGTTTGTGTTTGTGATTATCCACTTCTTATTTGTATTGTATGTCCTCGTCCTATTGTAAGTAGTACTTATTTGTTTGTCCTCCCACTACCTGTATATTCTCTCTAACCTGTAACTATATAAACTGATTCACATTCACTCGTGTCGGTTTCATCTGGCTGATCTTCCATGTTCCACGTGATACTGTTTATCAATACATTTTTGGCTTCCCGTAAATAAAAATATCAGGTCCATCTTGATTCTCCTAGACAGATTCATAACAGTACATTATTGCATTTGTAATTACTGTATACTGTAGTTATTGTGAATTTCCATAAATTACAAAATGGTTAGTATGTGTATAACAGTCTAGGCTTCCACTAGTGTTTTCAGTGGTATCTCTGAGACATTTATGTATCGTTTGCAAGTAGTTTTTTTGTGAAAATACCCTTTATATTTACATTACTGTATCATTAAAAACTGTTTGACTGTGTCCGGTAAACGTCCATATAGATCAATGTCCTCTTTCGCAGAACATAATGTGGTCATTAACCAGTGCATACCTGTATTTGTAAATGAAAGTTTGCAAGAGAGTTCATAGTAATTGCAGTGCAATTTGGTTATGTCAACCTGGATGAACTGAACTGTGTTTTGTTAAGCTTTGGTTACAAGTGAATTTGTGTCACTGACCAATAGCAGAATTGTCGTGTTCACAGTACTGGATGATTGACCAGAAGATCCAGGAATCAAATTCTAGTACTGTCAAGCTGCCACTGTTAGACCCTTGTGCAAGACCCTTAAACTTCAAATGCTTTGACTGAACTTTGAAACACTGTATCAGTGATACGTCACTCTGGATAAGGGCATTAGCGAAATGCTGTGAATTTAATGCATCTCCTTTCCTGGTCTGAAATATATAAATGATTTGTACTGCAAGGTTTTGGTAGCTCTGTGGACATCAGACCAAAAGGTTGGGGGTCCAAACCTTGCCTTCTTCAAGCTGCCACTTTTGGGCCCATGTGCAGAGCCTTTAATCCTCTTGCTCCAGGTGCACCAGTCCTGGTTGACCCTGTGCTTTGTGACCCCAACTAGGTTAGCCGTGATATATAAAGAGAAAAAATCCATTGTACTGAACACCAGTGCATTTGTATTATGACAATAAAGGATGCTTACCTCTGTTTATTTGGATCCAATTAGAGTATTAACTCTTGCAGAGTACACAAAACCTCCACAACTTAACTATAAATCACACCATAAAAAAGAGACAACACAGAAAGTCTTACAGCTGTGAGTTCTTGCACTTATCATTGACAAATTAGCTAGCTTGCTAGAAATTGAACTGGACTGGCTGAATGACTAAGACCCAGTGAATAAACTTGTAGGTACATGCACCGTACTTTATTTTAGGAAACTTTATTTGCGGTAGTTAATCCCAGAATTATTTCTCAGCTTTGTGGTTTGCCTCGGTGTAAATCCTAAGTCATCTGTAAATTACAGTTTTGGTCTGATCCTGAGTGAGGTCACGACTTACACATCTGCTTCAGGTGTGAGGAAAGTCAGGTTATGTTCACAGGCTTTAAAGCACAGGCTGAATATTGAAAAAAAGGGTTGAATTCTGCAGTGAATAAATAATGCGGCAAATCTCTACGAAAGATATTTGTGTCTGTTTATTTATGAAGTAATTCCTATTTCTGGTGCTAACTTAGAACAGACTCACTAATCTCTTTCCTTCCAGTTTCACATTTGTATTTCCTTTTGCTCTCTCTCTCAGTCAGCGCAGTACGTTTTAGCGCTCAGGATTCTTTTCAACACTGGCAGACTGCAGGTTGTTTCTGGCATAGCAGATATAAATATTTAAACCGTTTGGGCCCATATGGTGCGCTCAATCTCCAGAGGAATGAAGAAATACACTCAGAGAGAGAGAGAGAGAGACAGAGAGAGAGAGAGAGAGAGAAAGACAGAGAGACAGCAAGACAGAGAGAGAGAGAGACAGTCTGAGAAATTGTCTCCCTCTTTTGTTTTAATATAAAATTGCAGGGTCATTGAAGTCAGAGCCTAACTAGCAGCACAGGGCACAAGATTGGGAACCTCCACTGTACAGGACACCTAAATGAAATTAGTAACGCACCTGGCTTTTGAGCTCCAGACACTGATATATTTGCAGTGTTCGAAATATTTTATAATCCGTGGATAAAATATATTTGGTTCATAGATTCAGAAGCCCAAAGTACTACTACTGCCAAAACAGTTCATAACTCTTGGATTAAAATAATTGTAGTAGTATTGCTTTCATTATCATCAATATCATCCTCCATAAGCAACTATTGGCCCTACAGATGCAAGTGTTTAAACTTTAACATTCTCAAATACCAACGTTTACCATCAAACACCATTAAACTCCACTACGGAACATCACACACCAACAAAACATCAATGTTCACCATTAATTGCTATCATACACTAACATACATCAGAAATAAAAATGTTTCTTACATTTTCTTTGACTTTTATGTAATTGCAGACCCAGTATAGTCAAAAATGTTGTGTTTCAGGTGTCCCATTCTTTGTACAAATACATCTTGGAAACGGTACAGGGTGGTTGTTGTCATGTTTTATTTCAAAATTATATACAACATTCTCTACTGGGGACAGGTCAGGAGTGCAAAGCAGGCCAGTCCAGTTACCGTACCCTCATCTTCCACAGCCAGCCTTTGTATTGTGTACAGCATGTGGTCTTGCATTTGTCTTGTTAAAAAAAACATGAAGATATTGCTGAAAAAGATGTTGTCAGGAAGGCAGTATATGTTGCTCTAAGATATCAATGTACTTTTCTTGCATTAATGCTGCCATCATAGAAGTGTAAATACCCTTTTGCGAAAGGCACTGACCCAACCAGATACCATGACAGAGCCTGGCTTTTGGACTTGTTGCTGAGAAACAGACTGGATGGTCCTTTTTTCATGTTTGGTTTGGCGCACACAGCTTTCATTTATTCCAAAAAAGATCCGGAATACTGATTCATTTTCACCTGAATACAATTCACTTTTGCACTGTGTGATGGTCCATCCTAGATTGCCTCCAAGCAATAGGCATCAAACAGCATATAGGGACATGGTGTTATAAGAGTTCTTTATTTAAACACTAAAGTTGTTTTTAAGCGGGGAATTTGTGGAATGTAAAACTCTGTATTGTAGTGGCTCGACAAAAGGTTTGCCAAAAGTATTCCCTTGTTCCATGTGGGTTCTATCAGACTATTGATCAATGGCAGTATTTGATGGCAGTGCCATTTGAGGAATCAGAGATTCAGGGTCTCATGGGTCTTCCGGCTTATGCTTGACCATTGTTTTACATTTACAGTTGTGCTTGAAAAGTTTGTGAACCCTTTAGAATTGTTTGGATTTATTTTGCATTAAATAGGACCAAAAAAAAAAGTCTTTAAAAGGAGATAAAAAGAACCCAGTTTAAACAAATGGAGGCAAAAATATTATACTTGGTCATTTATTTATTGAGGAAAATGAATCCAATATTACATATTAGTGAGTGGCAAAAGTATGTGAACCTCTAGGATTAGCAGTTCATTCTGAAGGTGAAATAGCGTCAGGTGTCTTCAATCAATTGAGATGGACAATCGACGAATGTGAATTGGGCACCCCTGTTTGATTTAAATAAACACCTTATATTAAACAAATCATAAAATATATTAATATAGGCAACAACAGCTTTCATATGGGACATGGTTTGTAGAAGTTCTAACATTAAAACACAAAGTTTTAAGGGGCATATGTGAATGTACCTCTGTATTGTAAAAAAGCTGTTGATGTCATCGGGCTGGAAAAGGGTTACAAAATCATCTTTAAAGAGTTTGGTCTCCACCAATCCACAGTCAGACAGATGTGTGTACAAATGGAGGGAAGAAATTCAAGGAAAGATCACCCTCCCAAGAAGTGTGTCGAATGTTTGGTACCAATGATAACTCCAAGAGCAAGGCATGTAATAGTTGGTGAGGTCACAAAGGACCCCAGGATAACTTATAAGCAAATGAAGGCCTCTCTCACTTTGGCTAATGTTTAATGTTCATGAGTCCACCATCAGAAGAAGAACACCAATGAACAACAATGGTGTGCATGGCAAGGGTTATTACAAGGAGAAAGGCCACTGCTCTCTAAAAAGAACATTGCTGCTCGTCTGAAATTTGCTAAAGCCAGAAAGAACCAGACGGACTATTGGAAGAATGTTTTGTGACGGAGTGGACGGATGAAAGACCAAATTTTTTTTGTTTGTTGAATGAAAATTGTTATGTTTGGAGAAAGGAAAACACTACATTCCAGCATAAGAACCTTATCCCATCTGTGAAAAATGGTTGGTGGTAGTATCATGGTTTGGGCCTGTTTTGCTGCATTTGAGCCAGGACGGCTTGCAATCATTGATGGAACAATGAATTCTGGAATTATATCAGAGAATTCTAAAGGAAAAAATGTCAGGACATCTGTCCATGGACTGAATCTCAAGAGAAGGTGGGTCATGCAGCAAGACAACGACCCTAAGCACACAAGCCGTTCTACCAAAGAATGGTTAAAGAAGAATTAAAGTTCATGGTTTTGGAATGGCCAAGTCAAAGTCCTGACCTTAATCCAATTGAAATGTTGTGAAGGACCTGACAGTGAGCAGCTAATGTGAGGGAAAACCACCAACATCCCAGAGCTGAAGCTGTTCTGTACGGAGGAATGGGCTAAAATTCCTCCAAGCCGGTGTGCAGGACTGATCAACAGCTACAGGAAATGTTTAGTTACAGTTATTGCTGCACAGGGGGGTCACACCAGATACTGAAAGCAAAGGTTCACATACTTTTGCCACTCACTAATATGTAATATTGGATCATTTTCCTCAATAAATAAATTACCAAGTATAATATTTTGTCTCATTTGTTTAACTGGGTTCTCTTTATCTACTTTTAGGACTTGTGTGAAAATCTGTAAATTTTTTAGGTCATATTTATGCAGAAATATAGAAAATTCTTAAGGGTTCACAAACTTTCAAGCACCACTGTACTGACATTCCTCCAGATTTCTTGAATTCTTTAATGTCATTATGCACTGTAGAGTGAGAAATATGTAAATCCCTTTCAGTCTTTCTTTGAGGAACATTGTTTTTAAACATTTCAATAATTTACTTATGTATTTTTTTGACTAATTGGAGATCCTCTGCCCATCTTTGCTCCTCAAAGTCTCAGCCTTTCATGGATACTGCTTTTGTACTAAACCATGATTACAATCACCTGTTAACATCACGTGTTAGAAATCACATGATTATTTAGTTTTTTTACCTCATTGCTAGCCATAAATTGGCTCTGTCCTAACTGTTTTGGAATCCTTCGCAGGCCTGAAATGCATGGATGTATAGTAACAAATGAAATTAAGTTGATCAGACAAAACATTAAATATCTTGAGTTCATAGATACACTGCATTTTTATTTGCATTTTCCATACCACCCCAACTTGGGGCTGTACATGAGCATCAACATTCTAATTAAAACACCAACATCCTACATCCTAAAAATAATCAAATATAATATTTTACTCTTGATACTTTCATTCTCTATGAAACACCAGCAAATACTTACATTCCCTGTCAGATATCAACAATTCCTGTTAATATCATTATTATTCATTATTATTATTCATCAAAATTTCAGAGTTCTCCATCAAACTCCATCACTGTAATGTTACAAAGTTCAGTAAATACTTATGTGTGTTAGTAATTCACTCCTGTGCTTTACGTTCCAGATACCGTTTAACGGGTCTTCCAGTAGACATCCAATACAAAAACATCTCAAACCCAGAGGTGACCAACCTGCTCCTGGAGGATTTGATCATCTGGACCAACTATGAGATAGAGGTGGCAGCATATAACGGAGCCGGACTGGGAATCTACAGCCAAAAAGTGACAGAGTGGACTTTGCAGGGAGGTAAGATCTGTAGAACTTAGATCTAGATCCAATTCAAAATTTTACATCTACTTCACAGCCTATTCAGATTTCATTTTGGATCAAGTCAATTAAACCTTTTGATCCAGATACCACAGAAGTTGTCTACATAAAGCAGGTCTACGGGCCAGAAATAATTAGATCATATGAATTGGACCTCTGGATCAGAATCCACTTTACATGTTTAGACCCAAAGCCTTACTGTGTTAGATCCAGATACGTAGACATGCTGTAGAACGATATGTTTATCTGAAGCATGCTGGGCTATAGAAAACTTGTCTGAAGAATGCTGTGCTGTATGACCCTGAACTGAAGAACATTACAGTATACACTGCCTGGCCAAAAAACATTGCGTTTTGGATTTGAATAAGAAATACTTGAGCCTTTGACTGGATAATTACTGCAGTGATTAATATACAACATCTCAGCTGGCAGCAGTTCTTTTAACCCTAATTGATACAGTTAGTAGCTTCTCATTTATTAAACTATCATGTCTGAAGATGTATCCCTTGTTGATGGAAAAGGTGTTACTGTGTTTCAGAAGAATTAAATTATTTGCCTGCATCAAGCAAAGAAGATTGCTGAAATTAATGGAATTGGACTAAGAACTGTCCACATTAAAATCTGAAAGCATAGTGTTGAACCACCAATTTCATGGAAGAAATTTGCTAGGGACCATAAAGATTGGACTCTGAAGCAATGGAAAAAGGCTGTACAGTCTAATGAGTTCAGATTCACTCTATTCCAGAGTAGCGGGTGCATCGGGTTAAGAACAGAAGCTCATGAAGCCATGTACCCATCATGCATAGTGCCCTCTCTACACACCTCTGAAGGCAGTATTATAACTGGGGTTGCTTCAGTTGGCCAGTTCTAGGCTTTGCAAACTGATGTGGTAAAAATGGCAGTCAGCCAAATACCTGAATATGCTGAATGACCAGGTTATCCCATCAATGGATTTTTTTTCTCCTGTGATGGCACATGCATATTCCAGGACTACTTGGTCCACTTTGTTCACTACTAAGATTCACTGGGCTCAAATTGTGAAAGAGTGATTCTGGGAGCACAAGGAATTATTTTCACTCATGGATCGGCCATCACATGAGTCCTGACCATAACTTCATAACATCTTGGCCAAAATGTAACACTGCTCTGGGAAGAAATGTGTTGTGACATTGCATAAGGTTGTCGAAACAATGGTATGGTGAATGAGTACCATAATCCAATCTAAAGGTGGTCCGACCAAATATTAGAATGTGTGATTCTGTATGGGCAGTAAATGTATAAAATGTACCGAAAACCTTTGGTCACGTTGATGAGCGCTGACCTAACATGCTGATAACTTGACTGCATGAGAATAACTGAACATTATTCATGACTGACAATAAAATGTTTTTTTATAAATCGGTGACAATATATTATGTGGTGATCATTACTGGGTAATGATTCTTGTCTGAGTACGACGGGGATGTAAAGCTGCAGTGTAACTAACTCAGATAGTACATAGTATAGTACAAACTCTTAAATGTATTTTTAATCTGTTCTCTTGCATCTTTATTCTGATTAATTTCATCTGTTCTTCTTGTACTGTTTTCTGGATTTTTGAATGACTGTGGTGTATGAAGGGTGGTTTATAAATAAATTTGCCTTTCCTTGCCTAAAACAGGACTGTACTCTAGATTGTACAATACTAGTGTGAAGACTACAGAGCATTCAACTGTTGGACATGTGAAAGAACAATGAGCTGAATAATGCTGGGCTGCATAGGCATGACTTGCCCATTTTTAGGGGTGCTTTTTCAGGTCCAGGCATCCCAGAAAAAGAGTCCAATTTTTGTTGTTGTTGTTATTTTTATTTAAGCAGTAGCTCCATCTCTAATAAGCTGAAACAAATGTTAAAACTGTAGAAAGCATATGGTTTAAACATAATTTTAACAACAAAAATACAGCTGCCCCCCTTGCATTGCAAATGGTATGATCCAACTTATGGCTTTGTGGTTCAAAGGCTCAACATTAAAGGAGGTTTTCACAGCTTTGTTGGTGTCTTTCCAGTCACAGTGTTTGCCCTACCAAAAAAGTTAGATGTTCTTCCTTCACAAGTGTGGAAATTATTTTTTTTGGGCTGGTCTCACTGGGTGCTCAGAACCCCTAAGGCACTGATCCTAGAATCTCCCCTGCTGGGTTGTAAGAATATGGGTTGAAGAATGCTAGTCTGTAGAACACTGGGTTGAAGAATACTGGCCTGTAGAAAACTGGGATGAAGAACATTAGACATAAGACCACTGGAGTGAAGAACACTGTGCTGGGACGAATACAGGGTTAACTGGGAACAGACAAAGAGAAAGGCAAAACAACACTTGCCTGTATAATGCTGGGCATCACAACATTGTGCTGTGAAACACTATGTTGTATAACCCTACACTGTAGAACATTATAACTCCTATATCTCTCCTGTAGTTCCTACTGTTGCTCCGAGTAATGTTCAGGTGGAAGCAGTGAACTCCACCAGCATTCGCTTCACCTGGACAGCACCCAACCCACAGTTCATCAATGGCATCAACCAGGGCTATAAGGTGAGACTGCACACACTGCTGAATTGGAGTATTTTATTAAGCGTCCTTGTGTTTGAGTTCTAATTAAATATTCTCTCTTTGTTAGCTCTTGGCATGGGAGATGGGGCAGCCAGAGGAGCTCACTGTTGTCACAGTTCGGCCAAATTTTCAAGATGGTGTCCACGTCGGCTTTGTCACTGGCCTAAAAAAATTCACGGAGTACTTCGCATCCGTGCTGTGTTTCACCACACCGGGGGATGGACCTCGCAGCCACGCCCAGAGGATACTCACCCATGAAGACAGTGAGACACACACAAACACACACACATTATTATTGTTTCTGATAGCTGAAATTCAGAACCTTAACTCTCTCTGTCTTCAGCTCCTGGTGCGGTAGGTCATCTGAGTTTCACTGAGATTCTTGATACGTCTCTGAAAGTTAGTTGGAGAGAACCACATGAAAAGAACGGCGTTCTCACTGGTGCTTCACTTTCTTTCTGTTATTATTCGTTTATTTGTTTATAGAAATATACTGATAATGACTGTATCTATCCCTGTGTTTGTTTGGCTGTGTGTGTACAGGGTACCGTATCTCATGGGAGGAGTTTAATCGCACCAACACACGTGTCACACACTACCTGCCCAACGTTACACTAGAGTACCGTGTTACAGGACTTACTGCTTTAACCACATACACTATTGATGTAGCAGGAATGACTTCTAAAGGACAGGGACAACGGTCCTCATCTACCATTTCATCAGGGGTACCACCAGGTACACACACATACACACACTTTCTTGCTCAGGCGTTGGTGAGAAGGATTGTAAAAATTACTGTTAATCAAGCAGTGCTATTCTAGTAGCGACAGCAGTTCTAGCTAGCTCAGCATGATGTTGAATCTGGAATTAATCATTTGTATCTAGGATCTACAGGATTGTTGCCAGCCCAGCCTAGGGTTCAAACCCAGGTCCTCAGGAACTGCTGTTTCTAGCAGCTGAATTTTGCCTCTGAGCCACAGGAGCTAAATATGTGGGAATTAGTCTAGGACTTATGATAATGTTGTCTGGGGGATACTAGGAATGAAACAAGAGCCTAGGGTATTATGGTAATGAACTTATGATAGCCTGTATTTACTATGGAGAAGTCCAAGAATTATACATGCTAGGGACAGACAGACATATCCCTGTGGGGAATAAGATAGATATAAGTTTGGGTATTGAATCTATGGTATGATATGATATATTGTATTGAACATGTGGTGTTGCTTAGAGACACATACAGTACTGTGCAAAAGTCTTAGGACACCAGTAAATTTGTTGTTCTAGCAATAGAATAATGACCATATGTAACATATTGTCAACAATTGGACCCAACAATTTTAAACTTCCATATGTCAGTCCATAATACTATTTCTTCATTCTTCATAACACACTTTCTTCCACTTATCTGCATTCCAATATTTGTGGACTTTAGCATATCTTAGCTTTTTCGTATTCATATATATAGTGGGGCAAAAAGTATTTAGTCAGCCACTGATTGTGCAAGTTCTCCGACTTAGAAAGATGAGAGAGGTCTGTAATTTTCATCATAGGTACACTTCAACTATGAGAGACAAAATGAGAAAAAAACAATCCAGGAGGAATCACATTGTAGGGATTTTTAAAGAATTTAATGGTAAAATTATCGTGGAAAATAAGTATTTGCGTCATTTAATTTGGTTAAACTCATTTCTTTGTAACATAAACCTTTGTTGGCAAATCCGGACAAGAGATCAAACGTTTCCTGTAAGTCTTCACCAGGTTGGCACACACTGTAGCTGGTATTTCGGCCCATTCCTCATGCAGATCTCCTCTTAGAAGCAGTGATGTTTTGGGGCAACACGGACCTTTCAACTCCCTTCACACATTTTCTATGGGGTTGAGGTTCTGGAGAACTGGCTAGGCCACTCCAAGACCATGTGAAATGCTTTTTCGGAGCCACTCCTTTGTTGCCCGAGCGCCTTTTGTGTTTTGGGATTTCCCCCCCCCCATTGTCAGCTGGAAGTATCCAGCTACCACGTTCCATCTTCAATGCTCTCACTGATTGGACCCCGAGCGGTTTTGGCTTTAAAATCATTTGTCATGATGGAAGATCAGCAACGTTCAAGCTTAATGCTCTCACTGATGGAAGGAGGTTTTTTTTGGACTTTAAAATCTCACGATACCATGGCCCCGTTCATTCTTCCCTTAACACGGATCAGTCGTCCTGTCCCCCTCTGCAGAAAAAACAGCCCCAAAGCATGACGGTTTCCACCCACAGGCTTCAACAAGGTAGGTTTATAGCACAACTCAAGAATTCTTCTTCCTCCAAACATGGTGAGTTGAGTTTTTACCAAAAACTTCTATTTTGGTTTCATCTGACAACATGATATTCTCCCAATTCCTCTTCTTGGATCATCCATATGCTCTCTGGCCAAAACTTCAGACGGGTCCTGGGAATGGACTGGGTTAAGCAGGGGACACACACCTGGCACTGCAGGATCTGAGTCCCTATCGGTTGTAGTCTGTGTTATCCCCCCCTTCTTGGATGGTAGCCTTTGTTACTTGGTCCTCCCAGCTCCCTGCAGGGTCATTCATCACGGTCCCTCCGTGTAGTTCTGGGATTTTTGCTCACCGTTCTCATGATCATTTTGACCCCGTGGGATTTAAGATCTTGGCATGGGGCCCAGATCGAGGGAGATTGAGATTAGTGCAGGATTATCCAAAGGCCTTGTATGTCTTACAATTGCTCCCACAGTTGATTTATTCACACCAACCTGCTTGCCCATATGTAGATTCACTCTTCCCAGTTATGGCTGGTGAGGTTTACAATTTTCTTCCTGGTGTCCTTCGGACAGCTCTTTGGTCTTGGCATTGAGTTGAGTTGGAGTCTGACTGTTTGAGGCTGTTTACAGGTGTCTTTTATACAGATAACGAAGGTCAAACAGTGCCATTAAATACAAGAGATTGAGTGGAGGACAAGCACTAGCTTCTTAAAGAAGAAGTTAAAGGTCTGTTGAGGAGCCAGAAAATCTGATTGGTTGGGGGTCGACCAAATACTTTTTTTCCACCATGCATGATTTATAATTAAATTTTTAAAAGAGCCCTCGTACCTTGTGAGGGAGCTCCTGGATTGACCATTTTGTCTCTCAAGTTGAGTTGATGGTGTACTTTGATGAAAATTACAGGACCTATCTCATACTTCTTAGTAGAGAACTTGCAAAATCACTGACAGTGGTGACTAAAACTTTTTGCCCCCACTATACATTTCTATTCTGTAAAAAAATCCTACATTGTGATTCCTGGATTGATTTCCTGGATTTCTCATTTTGTCTCTCATAGTTGAAGTGTACCTATGATGAAAATTACAGACCTCTCTCATCTTTCTTAGTAAGAGAACTTGCACAATCACTGGCTGACTAAATACTTTTTTGCCCCACTATACATTTCTATTTTAGTCTTACCTATCCGCAAAAAGTTTTACAGGTTCTCTTCTAGATTGTCCATGTGGCATGTGATGAGCAGCAGTGTTCTTTTTGAGAGTTTATATGTTTATATTTCTTGTTTTTCTTTTTATGTCTTCAGTTGTCACTCAACTAACATAATAACAATTATAAAGTATACTGTATACCTTCAAGCTTAGAGTTGAAGCTAAGACAGCTCAAGGCAGAAAGCCAGTGGCTAGAAGCAGCAGTCTCTGAAATCCTGGGCTCAAAGACCAGGCTGGGCTTTCAACCAATGAACTTCTCAAGAGAAACTCTGTTTTGGCTTTTAATCTCAAATGTATTTTTACGGTATTAGGTTTATGCAAGGTCTTTTACACTAAAAACTAGAAACCAACCCCCACAACTTCAAAACTCATACGTACTGCTTTCTAAGGGTGGGTATTGGGACTATTGACCAGAAGGGTCCAGAGTTCAAGTCCCACATCTGCCAAACTGCCACGATATGTGGGGGTTAAAAGTGTTGCTCCCCCCCCCTCCTCGCCCCCCCATTTTTTCTTAACCCCACAATGCTTGGATAGTAATAGTATATTAGTTGTAAGTCACTCTAATAAGGAAATATGATAAATGACTAAAAATGTAAATGTTCACATAGTAATTATTTACCTCTACCCATTTCCTGAAACATAAATTGGTCAGGAGTGGTATGAGTGTTATGTTGTCAGTATTGAACTTTAAAATTCCAAACCCAGGAGGACTATATTACAGCAATACATCCCACAACTGATTTTATTCACACATGCCCAAGATTCTTCTGAAATCCAGTTTGGAAATTCACTGATTTCATATATCTTTATCTCATATACTTCAGTTGAGTTAAAGGTTTGTATAACTGGATTTGGGTATTCTAAAACATATAAAGGTATAATCATTGAAACTTCAATTTGAAATGAAAATGTTGCATTTCTGATGCAAATATCTTATTCATTGTTGTAGTTTTGCAGATCTATGTGAAAATTATGTTTGATAGATCATAGAAGTCAAATTTTAATATAATAAATCATTGCTTATGTTTCTGAATGGTCTTTCATCTGCAAAGTGTCATAAAGGCAATGGAGGATCAACGAATTTCAAGTGCAAACAACTATGTGTATAATGGGGTATAGATTTTTAAAATACAAATTGTACACATTAATAACATATATAAAATACTAAAGAGTTATGTTTTGGTGCTTTTGTTCTTCTGCAGAGCTTCCTGGTCCCCCAACGAACTTGGCAATATCCAACATTGGGCCTCGATCTGTTACACTGCAGTTTAAGCCCGGCTACGATGGAAAAACCTCCATCTCTCGCTGGCAGGTAGAAGCACAGGTGAGAGTAACACTCAGAAATACTAAACAACAAATGAAAAAACACAGCTTACGTCAAGTGAAATCATTAATAACTATTGAGCATGATATTTGTGTAATTACATAGTTATGCTCTTATTAATGTGGAACTAATTGGAAGATAATATGTGGTGTATAAATCTTCATGTGTTTATGACCATAAAAGTTCCATGTTCCATTGTTGCTCCAAATGGTTATGCTGGGTAGTTAGAGGCTGTCTATGCTAGTTTAGCTGATGAACTAGCTGGGTCAAAGCTGGTTGTGCAGGCATATCAGTGTCCTGAACACAACATCAGCTGGTCTTTGCTTGTCTTTTTGCATGGATATTTATGTATGTTTTCATGTGACAAGCATAACAAAAAACAATTTTGATGTGATAAAAGTAGTCAGTTCTTCCTGACAGGAGGTGTCATTCCATGTACCTTCTTGCCCAGCTTTGGGTTTCCAGAAGTTTCCAACCCTGTCAGCATTCTCTCTCCATGCTGTGGTCTGATTTGCCTGTGTTCTAACTTTCCGCTCCAGTTTAGTTTTGCAGTTTTGAATCTACCTGTCTACCTGCCTGCCTGCCTGCCTGCTCCTCACTGATCCTAGCCTGGTTACTGGCTTTTCCTTTCATCTCCAACTCTGGGCTTGGCCTGACAATATATTTTACCCTCCATGGAGATGGCCAAAGTCTGTTCGTCTGTTCTGCCTTGGAGATCCCTATATCGAAGACCCTAGCCTCCCACGGACAGCTGCCTGGTCAGACCTCCTCTGACATCTCTGGGGGATTCTTCGCCTGCCCCAGACCACCTGCCAGCTCATTGCATTTATAGATAAGCAAACCATTAAACTATCATTGCCTGATCATTTTGATGGTGACCCTGACAGCTGTCAGAGGTTTCTGTTGCAGTGTGACTTGTATTACAACAGTCAATCTGTCTGTCCAGACAAGATGCGCATTGTATTAATCATCTTGCTGCTCACTGGGCACATTAACCTTGCCATATAACATCTGGTGCCAAGGTGGTGAGGACTCCAACAACTACACCACACCTTTTCTGCAGATAAGTTTGGAATAAGGCCACTGTACAGACCTTTATCTGTCGAAGTCTCTGCCCTGAGTTTCAGCCAGACCATTCTAGCAGAGACATTAGGCACACGCTGGATTATTTCACCTATTTTGCTATGAAGCTTAAGCGACTCCACGTTGTCTGTACAAGTTCTGTAAATCCCCTCGCCGCCATAGGCCCATCTCTGCCACCTGAACCCAGGCAGGTCGACACAGTGCTCCATGCTGCTGAGAAGCATTGTGTAGGTGGCGTATTTATGGCAGGGATTCTGAGTCTACTGCGGAGAGCAAGGTCATCAGATCCAATTATGTCCTGCTTGAATCCAGGGTGATTCCGCTCATCCAGTTGGAAAAGCATCCAGGTCCTGAGCTAATTGCAGTATGTTGGCACTCTCACCATCCCATTTACTCGCTCTTTTTCTCTCCCAGCTATCCTGCCTGCTCCCTAGTCTCTGTCTAACAGCGCTGATTGATTCGAGTTCCAAGGGAGATTTTCATTTATGCTGAGTGGAGGGAGATGGGGAGAGGAGGTGAAAAGCGTAATCATGCCCAGTCTAACACCAAATTGGATCTGCATAGCGCTTAAAACCTAGTCTGTATCTGCATCTATGTGGGGAAACTAACTTTGTTTCCTGTAAAGGACATTATGAATATCTAGTGTTGCCATTTGGTCTGGCCAGGGCATCTTCAGTGTTCCAGTCTTTCTTAAAGGATGTGCTGTGAGACACTAGGCTGGTGTATGGAAGCAATGTTGATGACATTCTGATTTGCACTCCGTCCTTCAAATCCCACATTCACCATGTGCACAGCATTCTCCAGCGCCTACTCGAGCACTGCTTCACTCTCAGTCTGCCACAGTTCTCGGATGCCTGATTAGCCCATCTGGAGTAAACCCTTCGGATTATTGAGTGTTTGCTTCTCTCTGGACTTTACTGAATGAATATTGCCCTTGTCTGCTGCTCATACTGTCATTTACTCACCCATCTTCTCCCTTTAGTCTTATGCCTGTCTGCCTGTCTGCCTGTCTGCCTCTCACCATTGTCATTGCCTAATTACTGGACTTGCCTTAAGTATCAGCCCTTTCTTGTTTTGTTTACTTAAGCTCTAATAAACCAGCCCCACAAACTTCCTGCATTCGTCTCAATCTCTGGCTTCTATGGCCTGACAGGAAGGAGAGGAATGTGTCTCCACTAATGTTTTTCTCCTAATCAGGAGGACACACAAGCTCACACTCATTAGTAACAATATTGATGATATATTTCACCT
Organism: Ancistrus triradiatus; assembly: GCA_025084515.1. Taxonomy (NCBI): domain Eukaryota; kingdom Metazoa; phylum Chordata; class Actinopteri; order Siluriformes; family Loricariidae; genus Ancistrus; species Ancistrus triradiatus. The sequence goes on from JAJAGP010003442.1 coordinate 30,792, forward strand.
ATCCATTTTATATATCTGATGAAACATGTCTTTACTGTACTTGTATGCAGTACTACAGTGGTGCTCGAAAGTTTGTGATCCCTTTAGTTAATTTTAACTATATTTCTGCCTAAATATGACCTAAAACATCATCAGAGTTTAACCCACAAGTCCTAAAGGCAGACAAAAGAGAACCCAGTTAACAAAATGAGACCAAAATATATACTTGGTCATTTTATTTCTTCAGGAAAATGAACCAATATTGCATATTAGTGAGTGGACAAAAGTATGTGAAACCTCTGCTTTCAGTATCTGGTGTGACCCCCCTGTGCAGCCAATAACTGCAAAACTAAAAACGTTTCTTGTAACTGTTCATCAGACCTTCACATCGGCTTGGAGGAATTTTAGCCCATTCCTCCTTACAGACACAGCTTTCAGCTCTGGGATGTTGGTGGGTTTCCTCACATTAGCTGCTCACTTCAGGTCCTTCCACAATATTTCCATTGGATTAAGGTCAGGACTGTGACTTGCCCATTCCAATACATTAATTTTATTCTTCTTTAACCATTATTTGGTAGGAACGGTCTTGTGTGCTTAGGGGTCGTTGTCTTGCTGACAGACCCACCTTCTCTTGAGAAGTTATCATGGTGTCCTTTGTGACCTCGCCAACTATTACACGCCTTGTTCTTGGAGTGATTCTTTGTTGGTCAGCCACTCATGGGGAGGGTAAACAATGGTCTTGAATTTCCCCATTTGTACACAATCTGTCTGATTGGTGGAGTCCAAACTCTTTAGAGATGATTTTGTAACCTTTTCCAGCCTGATTGGAGCATCAACAACTCTTTTCTGAGATCCTCAGGAATCTCCTTTGTTCGTGCCATGATACCACTTCCAGGGGGAATGTGTTGTGAAGAGGCAGACTTTGATATGATCCCTGTTCTTTAAATAAAACAGGGGGTACCCACTCACCACCTGATTGGCATCCCATTGACCCTTGAAGACAACCTGACTCTAATTTCACCTTCAAATGAACTGCTATCTAGGGTTCACATTACTTTTGCCACTCACTAATATGTAATATGGGATCATTTTCCTCAATAAATAAATGACCAAGTAATAATAGTTTTGTTTCATTTGTTTAACTGGGTTCTCTTTATCTATTTAGGATTGTGTGAAAAATCTGATGATGTTCTTAGGTCATATTTATGCAGAATATAGAAACTTCTAAAGGGTTTCACAAAACTTTCATGCACCACTGTACATACTAATATTATATTCAATTGTCTTTTTAAACACACCAGCAGACTCTGGGCAGTGAGGGTGTGCATTTGAAAGTCTTAAATATAAATAAATTATACAGCTGGTCTAACAGATCTATAATATATGACTAGCTAGCTACCGTTAGGCACCAAATTCAATTATGTCAGTTAAACAGTTATGTCAGATAAAATACATTTTGAAATCAAAGCTTGCAGCTTCTAATGAGTCAGGAAAAATCACACTAGAAAAACAGAAAAATAGAAAAAGCAGTCTGTTAGCCGGCTATGATACTGAGCTAACAATTGTACCTACCTAACCCTACACTCAATTTTTATTATTTTTTTATCCATTTTTATTTGTTTTACAATATAAGTAACATGTAAGACACTAACTTGGCAATGTGGCATATAAATGATGAAATAAAAAAAGTCTGTTTGCGTTTAAATCATCCAAAGGATGTATTAACCCCAAATACCAGGCTGCTGAGGTACCTCCCTAAAATGTTGGGTTAATAAAATAAAAGAATTAAGCTATGTTTGGTACCTTGTAATAGTGATAAAGCATTTCTTTATTCAACACCTGGTTGCAGCAGGTAGGTCAGCAGGTAAGATAAAGGGAATGGTAACACTGTCACTGTGCAGTTGGCCCAGGTGCTGTTTAGGCCATTTGTCTCAGCCAGTGTGTGTGTGTGTGTGTGTGTGTGTGTGTGTGTGTGTGTGTGTGTGTGTGTGTGTGTGTGTGTGTGTGTGCGCTTGCACTTTTAAAAATATGACCTGGCAACTACACATAGAACTTTTACACTGTGTAGTTGCCAGGTCATATTTTTGCAGAAATACAGAAAATTCTAAAGGGTTCACAAACTGCTATATAAAAGAGCAACAACTGAGCACTAAAATGTTCCTATGCTACAAAAATATTCAATAATGTAGCATTTGTGTGTTCCTGTACTAAAAATCACCTGTACTAAAAATGTATGAATGTTGCTACTCTGTTCTCAGGTCAGTGTAATTGGAGAAAATGAGGACTGGGTGACTGTTCATCACTTGATTAATGAACCTAATGCTCGATCAATGGAAGTTCCTGGGCTCAACCCCTATACCTTCTACAGGTACCATATGTTTCGTACAACCCCTACAACATCACACCTTTAGTACAGATGTAAAACTTTAGTACAGTAGCAGGTACCATGCCAGTACCAAACACCTTTGCCTTCTACACCAAAGCCCTCTACATGAATACACCTTTAAAGTAAAACATCCATTCCTGCATTTTAGGCCGCAACAACTTTCCAAAAAAGTTGGGATGGGTGCAATTTAGGGCTAGTAATGAGGTAAAAAACAAAATAATTATTTGTTTTTAAACAGGTGATGTCAACAGGTTATTATAATCACGATTTGGTACAAAAGCAGTATCCACAAAAGACTGAGTCTTTGAGGAGAAAAGATTAGCAGAGGATCTCCAGTTTGTCAATAAATGCATGAGAAAAACATTTTCCTCAAAAGAGAGATTGGATTGATTTACATATTCCTCCCTCTAAGTGCATAATACCATTAAACAATTCAAGGAGTCTGGAGGAACTTCAGTGCATAAAGGTCAAGGGCACAAATCTAAACTGAATAACTGTGATCTCCGATCCCTCAGATGGCACTGCATCAAGGACCATCATTCATCAAAGGCTAATAGAACCACATGGGCAAGGGATTACTTTGGCAAACTTTTCGGCAAGCACTAACAATACAGAGTTACAGTCATAAATGCCACTTAAAACTTTAATGTGCAAAAATGAAGTCTCATGTTAACAATCTCCAGAAGTGGCTTGAATGGGCCATCACACAGTGGAAACATTTACATTTACAGCATTTAGCAGACGCCCTTATCCAGAGCGACTTACAATTGGTACAGTCTTACAATCCAAGCAATTGTGGGTTAAGGGCCTTGCTCAAGGACCCAACAGTGGCAGCTTGGCAGAGGTGGGATTTGAACCCTGGACCTTCTGGTCCATAGTACAGTACCTTAACCACAGTCCCACAACGTGTGAGGCTTTATTGGAAGAAATGGACACCGTGTGCGTCAGACCAAAAGGACCACCCAAGACGAAAAGGACCATTCAGACTTTCATCAGCAAATCCAGGTCTGTCATGGCATGGGGTTGTGTCAGTGCCCTCGACAAAGGTCATTTACACTTCAGTGATGGTAGCATTAATGTAGAAAACTACAGTGTAGTAAGTGTTGTGAGAAGAAACGGCAACATTATAAAATGGCAAATGCTTTACTGTCCAATCTTATTTTAGACAAAACATAAAGTATATTGAGGTCATACTGTCTGAAATGAAGTAAAATTGAAAGTAAATGTAAAAAACACTAGGTTTATTTTTTATTTGCATTTTCCTATACCATCCCAACCTTTTCTTGTTCCACACCTTTACAACAAACCCCGTAATATTTACAGGTACGACAAATTTAGTACAGCCTTTAAACAGTCAGACAAATATCAGACCTGTAGTGCAGTCCCTACACATTCTGACAGGTACTACACCTTTAGCACAAACCCTTGTTGGTATTTGGAATTCTCAGTGCCACAGCTTTAGTCCAGTGACTGCACCCTCTACAAGTAGGAATGCTGTAAGTCAGCCCATGAAACATGTGAAGGAACCACACCTTTAATACAAAAAACAAAAACAGAAGTACAACACCTATACATCATTCTGTAGAAATTCTACATATACCATGTCCTTATTATAACCAAAACACTTTCTAGAGTGACTACACAATGGTAGAACTCCTACATATTTTACCTTTGGTAAACCCACACACCTATGGCACACACCACATCCTAAATAGCACATTTTTAGGTGCAAGCCCTGGTGTAGCACACACACATTTTTGTGTTCGTTGCCACTGTCGTAATCAGTTTGTTCATTTGAGTGGATTTACTCCAAACAATAGATAGAAGTAATTGGCCATAAATTGTTGGTTATATGCTCATGTTTACTGTTTGTTGATGCCACCTGTTTTGATGTGTTGATGTCACCTGCAGGTTTCGCATGCGCCAGGTGAACATTGTAGGCACCAGTCCACCTAGCCAACCTTCCAGAAAGATCCAGACACTTCAGGCTCCACCAGATATGGCACCTGTTAACGTAACACTGCGCACAGCTAGTGAAACCAGCCTTTGGCTACGATGGGTGGTATGTCTTAAAACACACTATCACTATGATGCTGTCTTCTGATTTGCACATTAAATGTCAGAATTGCTGAATTTCTGTCAGTAGAACACTCTTGGACTACACTGATGGAATGTAATTTGATAAATATAATTTGATAAGTGGCATGGTGGTACTGTGATTAGTGATATCGCCTCATAGCTCCATAGTTCCGCAGTTCAAATTGCAAGCGTGAATTCTGCTTGTGCAGAGTTTGTATGTTCTCCTTATGTCTAAATGGGTTTTCCCCAGGTACTCTGGTTTATATCAATTTGCAAAAGACATGGGTGAACTAATAAATCATTTGAAAAAAATGTGTATTCCAGCCCTTGCCAGAGTGGGAGTATAATGGAAATCCAGAATCAGTGGGATACAGAGTACAGTATAGTCAGATTGGACCTCATTCCAAAGTCTTAGCCCATGTAATTCCTGACCGCTTGGAAAGGGAGTTTACCATTGAGGACTTGGAAGAATGGACTGAATATGAGGTCAAGATTCGAGCCATTAATGGCATCGGGGCTGGACCATGGAGTCAACCTGTACAAGGACGAACAAGAGAATCCAGTAAGTGTTAAAAGTGTTTTGTGTGTGTGTAATGTTTATATACACTGGTGCTTGAAAGTTTGTGAACCCTTTAGAATTTTCTATATTTCTTCATTAATATGACCTAAAACATCATCAGATTTTCACACAAGTCCTAAAAGTAGATAAAGAGAACCCAGGTCCTTCCACAACATTTTGATCAGATTAAGGTCAGGACTTCCAAAATATTAACTTCATTCTTCTTTAACGCTTCTTTGGTAGATCGGCTTGTGTGCTTAGGGTCGTTGTCTTGCTGCATGACCCACCTTCTCTTGAGGTTCAGTTCATGGACAGATGTTCTGACATTTTCCTTTAGAATTCTCTGATATAATTCAGAATTCAGTGTTCCATCAATGATGGCAAGCCACCCTGGCCCAGATGCAGCAAAACAGGCCCAAACCATGATACTACCACCACCATGTTTCACATGCTGGAATGCAGTGTTTTCCTTTCTCCAAAGATGACACTTTTCTTTTAAACCAAAAAGTTCTATTTTGGTCTCATCAAAACAAAACATTCTTCCAATAGCCTTCTGGCTTGTCCACGTGATCTTTAGAAAACTGAAGACAAGCAGCAATGTTCTTTTTGGAGAGCAGTGGCTTTCTTCTTGCAACCCTGCCATGCACACCATTGTTATTCAGTGTTCTTCTGATGGTGGACTCATGAACATTAACATTAGCCAATGTGAGAGAGGCCTTCAGTTGCTTAGAAGTTACCCTGGCATCCTTTGTGACCTCACCAACTATTACACGCCTTGCTCTTGGAGTGATCTTTGTTGGTCGACCACTCCTGGGGAGGGTAACAATGGTCTTGAATTTCCTCCATTTGTACACAATCTGTCTGACTGTGGATTGGTGGAGCAACTCTTTAGAGATGGTTTTGAAACCTTTTCCAGCCTGATGAGCATCAAAAAAATTCTGATGTTTTTGATCAGAAATCTACTTTGTTCATGCCATGATACACTTCCACAGACATGTGTTGTGAAGAGCAGACTTTGATAGATCCCTGTTCTTTAAATAAAACAGGGTGCCCACTCACACCTGATTGTCATCCCATTGATTGAAAACACCTGACTCTAATTTCACCCTCAAATTAACTGCTAATCTTAAAGGTTCACATACTTTTGCCACTCATTAAATATGTAATATTGGATCATTTTCCTCAATAAAAAAATGACCAAGTATAATATTTTTGTCTCATTTGTTTAACTGGGTTCTCTTTATCTACTTTTAGGACAATCTGATGATGTTTTAGGTCATACTTATGCAGGAATATAGAAAATTCTAAAGGGTTCAGAAACTTTCAAGCACCACTGTATCAGTACAGTAATCATCCAGTCATTCCAGTTCTTCCCTATCCATGATAATCTTTCTCTCTCTCTGTCTCTCTCTCTCTCTGTCTATTTCTCTCTCTAGTTCCTTCATGTGGTCCCTCTAATGTCTCAGCCCTCTCTACATCCTCCAGCAGTGTTCTAGTGCGCTGGTCTGAGGTTCCTGAACCTGACAGAAATGGTCTTATTCTCGGCTACAAGGTCATCATCACCAATATCAATAATAATAACAACAACCTAGTAAATGAAGCCTTTATTTGCTGTTGCTGTTTATTTGCTATTGTCCCTTAATAAATATAGCTACAAAAAGCAAAAAGACTCCAAAGACTTTACAAGAAAACATTTTGCAGTTTGCTTTGCTCTTATATTAAAATTGTATGCTTCTAGCTCTTACAGTCTCTTCCAAGGTACTTTGGACCCCTGGTAAATATAGTCAGAAAATGCAGTTTAATGGAGTTCAAGCACTTTTCAAAACACTCTTCTTTCCAGTAGCTTTCATAGAATGTTATATATAGCATGCATACTCAGTTGCTGAGTAGTGTGGAGATTCTGTATCTTTCTAAGAAATCTGGTCGTTCAAGGTCTTGTAGTCAATCAGTTCATACAGTGGGGACCAAAATCTGACCAAACCTAGTGAAAATGCTTGTTTGGATCTTTTTGGAGAAGGATTCATACTCTCAGAAGATAATGGCCCAAAATACATAAGCTTTGGGACAACTGATCAGAGACCAATTATGACCAAGGAGAGCTGACCTTTCTCCATAGTCACCTGATATCAAATTCATTCAGCATTTAGGGCAGAATTTCAAGTCAGAGAAAGCCAAGCATTCAGTAACATCACAGATGCTGTTAGTGTACTGCACAATCATGCTGGGATAACATGGACCATCAGATTTTGCACAAGCTTGGAGTCCATGCCAGCTTCAGTATAAACTGTCATTACAGCATAAGAGTGAAAATACTAATCAATTCTGAAATTTATCAACAGATGTTCTGATACAGATTTGGGTACTATTTTCTCCCCACCTTTGGTCACTTGCCATTTTGTAAACATTTACATAGTCCTATTCTGTTTTAAGGACATGTTTAAACCTGTGACCCAGATAGATAGTCATTGTTCAGCCACTTATTTCGGGGGGGAGCCCTATACACTTTTAAAAAATATATTTCTCCAACAGTACAGCTACTTGGGCCTCCTTTTAGCTACAGCCAGGGGCTAAATTTGACAGTTTCTTTCAGTCGCCTTACTCATGCCTCTGTCTCTATTTCAGGTGGTTATATAAGGAGTAAAGATTCGGATTTATTCCTCTGCATGTTTTTTTGGACAGTGGAAGGAAACATCACACTCATCTATAGCATTTTCTGACCTTTTAACAGGTTTTTAGGAAAATACTACATCCTCTATCAGATCAGGGTTTTAGCAATTTACAACGTATCGTGAGATGGCCCTGACGGCCCATCCTCTCCTCCGGATCCTGGAGCGCACCCTTTGATGATGGTAGGAATGCCAACACCAACTGGCATACAATTACATACATTACAAATTTAGCTATACAGGAACGTTCATGTGTTGTTACAGTGATTTTGAACTACTCTGATCATTTCTACCAGAGAGGGAATCTGTTTTTTTTAGCTGGCATAATTTGGTTAAAGCCTCCATAAATCTGGTGGCCTGTAACTCAGGATGTTTATATAGTCAGACGTTCAAATTCATCATAAAAAAGAAACTGAAAGTTAGTTTTTTGGCTGGAAATACGTTCAAAGTCACAGTCGTAAGCAAGAAACACATCTGAAATCCTGCGTGTTTACATGTTATAACAAAATAATAATTGAAGCAACTCATAAGCATTTGCTGTAGCTACGTGTAGCTAGACAAATGGAAATATAGAGATATAATACAATGCATTGGGTATAGAACAACTCGATTTTTTTGATGATAAATGTATTCATCTCAATTTTAAAAAAATAAACACAGACTCTTGTACATGTTTTTGTTCCAGTGCCTGGACCCCCGGTGGGTATTTGTTTCCAGAGGTCCGAAACACATCAGTTAGACCTGATCTGGCAGTCACCTGCTCATCCCCAACGGAATCATCCTTGGTATGTGTTTGTTGGTCATTTATATCATGCTGGTAAAACTCCTTTAGGTATCAGTATGAGCTGTCATGAGGTTCACTTCATTTTGGTGTAGCTCTTGGTCAGAGAAATTGGAAAGTGTAGTGAGTGATTGCGTTATTTATTGATAGAATCTGGTTGCTCCAGAATGAAAACTAAGTGCTGATACACTTGACAACCTTCAGATCTGGGATTTATTCTTGGTTGTTTTGTCCCCAAAAGATGATTGCTACATTCATATTGCACACTACTGTTATATTTTGTTGTTGCTGTATTTCTTAGATGCATCTTGTAAAGATACAGTGCGGACAAAAAAAGTAGTTAGTCAGCCACTGCATTGTGCAAGTTTCTCCTACATAGGAAAGATGAGAGAGGTCTGTATTTTCATCCTAGGTACACTTCAAACTATGAGAGCACAAAATACAGACAAAAAATCCAGGAATCACTTTAGGGTTTTTTACCAGGAAACTCACATTGTAATCATGGTGGAAAAATAAATATTTGGTCACTCACAAAACAAGCGAGATTTCTGGCTCTCACAGACCATACACATTCTTCTTTAAGTCTAAGCTCTTCTGCCCCTCCACTCGGGTCCTTTTTCTAGTGTCCTGTGTTACTCTAAGGCACCTGTGTTTGACCTGTCCACATCTCATACAAAAGACTCCCCCACCGTCCATCAGCCCTCAAAACAGTCAGGACTCCAACTCAACCTTGGCCAAGTCAAGACTCCCAAAGCACACCCAGAAGAAAATCGGTAGAGCTGCACCAGGCTTGGAAGAGTGAATCTACAATAAGACAAGCAGGTTTGGTGTGAATAACAAGAACTATGGGAGCAATTGTAGAAACTATCAGGCACTTCTTGATATCTCCCCTTGATCTGGGGGCCTTGATCTATCTCATCTCATGGGGTCAAAAATGATCATGAGAACGGTGAGCAAAAATCCCAGGAACTACCACGGAGGGACCATGATGACCCCTTCTGAATGACCTGCCAGAGAGACTGGGACCAAAGTAAACAAAGGCTACCATCAGTAACGCACTACGCCGAGAGGGACCTCAGATCCTGCAGTGCCAGGGTGCCCCCTGCTTAAGCCAGTACATGCTCCAGGCCATCTGAAGTTTGCCAGAGAAACATATGGATGATCTAGAAGAGGATCCATTGGAGAATATCATGTGGTCAGATGAAACCAAAATAGAACTTTTTCGTAAAAAAAACTCGACTTTAGGAAGAAGAACTGCTGAGTTGCATCCCCAAGAACACCATATACCCCATACCCTGTGAGCTTATCTTGCGCGCCCGGCCCCCTGGATATTTATACTTCACGTAATGAGGGGGTTTTGATGCGCCGGTGCGGCAAGAGTTGGCAAAGGAAGCTCACGCCGTTACCGCCACGCCGGGCTGTATTTTTAGCCGGACCAAGACTCGGAACGGGCGATTCTTCTTCCCTCCAACTTCTTCTACCTATTCATTTTGTTCATGTTCACATTGATTACACTCATGTTTATGCTTTTGGACTTACCACTATTTCCCATAGTCCCCCCCCCCCCCCCCGCTTTTTCCCTCTCTTTTTCCCCCCTTTTCTTTTTTCTTTCCACCTTCCCTTCCCATTTTCCTTTTTTCCCCCCACCGCCTTTTCCCCCCCCCCTTTTCCTTCCCCCCCCACCCTCCCCCCCCCCCCCCCTTCCTCTATCGTCATAGTAGATTTTAAGACACAAACCTCCTTCCATCATGAGATCGCATGAAGATGGACAAGTGCCTGGGTCTTCCTCTTAGTATGACCTATTACTGATCCCAAAACACCAACGCCTCGGGCAACGAAGAGTGGCCTCAGTAAAAAGCCATTTCAAGGTCTGGAGGGCCTAGCCAGTCTCCAGACCTCAAGCCCCATAGAAAAAGTGTGGAGGTAGTTGAAAAAAGTCCGTGTTGCCCCAAAACAACCTACACTGCTCTAGAGGAGATCTGCATGGAGGAAATGGGCCAAAATAACCAGCTACAGTTGTGTGCCAACCTGCCCCCCCGTTGAAGACTACAGGAAACGTTTGACCTCTGTTTCATTGCCAACAAAGGTTATGTTACAAAGTATGAGAGTTAAACCGAAATTTATTGAACCAAATACTTATTTTCCACCATGAAGTTACAATTAAATTCTTTAAAATCCTACAATGTGATTTCCCCCTGGATTTTTTTCTCATTTTGTCGCTCATACTGTAAGTGAAGTTTTCCTTTTCTTTTCTCCTTCTTTTCTCCTACCTTTTTTTCCCTCCTTCCTTCCCCCCCTTTCTTTTGTCTTCACTTTTTTTTTTCTTGTTTTTTGTTTTTTCTTCTTCCTTCCCCCGTCGTACTTTTCTCTTTTTTTCCTTCTCCCTTTTTTCTCTTCTTTCTTCTCCTTCCTTCCTTTTCTCCTTTCTTTCCTTTCTTTACTCGTCTTTTATTCTTCTTTCTCTTTTTCTTTGCTTTCTCTGGTTCTCTTTTTTTCCCCTTCTTTTCCCCCGTTTTCTTCCTTCCTTTCCTTTTGTTCTACTTTTCCTCTCCTCGTTCCCCCTTTTTTCCCCTTTTTCCTTTTCCCCCCCCTTCCCCTCCTCACCCCCTCTTCCCCATTCCCCTCTTTCTTCCTCTTTCTCTCGTTGTCCCCCCCCTGGGTCTCCATTTTCCCCCCCCTTCCCCCTTCCTCCTTCTCTCCTTTTTTTTTCTTTCCCTTTTCCCCTTTCCCTTCTTCCCCCTTTCTCTTTTCCCCCCCCCAGTTTCTGTTCGTGCTTCTTCTTTCCCTTTTTTTTTTTTTTTTCTCTTCTCTTCCCCCCCCCCCCCCCCCCTCCCCCCCTTTCCCCCCCCCCCCCCCCCCCCCCCCCCCCCCTTTCCCCTCATCATGTGCCGCCCCCCGGTTATGGGTATTTCAATCTTATCTGTCATTACACATGTACAAGTACACACCAGGCAACGAAATGCATTCTTAGAAGAGAAGCAAAAGAAACAAGAAATAATGAAAACATTGGGAAAGGAGAAACCCCCCAAATCCTTCCAGCAAACAGCGCATAAACCATAACATAGACACCAAACTAGCCACTGGTTATGGAGTTCGTGGGTATCGGGAGAAGTAGCCAAAAACAGACAAGCACAGACCTGCAGACCCGTCCCACCGTCTTGGTGGAGTTAAGCTTAGAGTGGAGGCGTTTGGTTGGGTAGGGACAAAACGTTCTGTCACATTCTTGCAGCAGAACAAGTCTGTACAAAGTTCGCGATAACATGGCAGTATACAGCGCTTACTGCCCAGAATGAAAAACAGTCAGTGGATGTGGGGTTAGGTACTAGCAGCAGATCCTCTGGAGGAATTTCTTATCAGCAAGGCCGTTGCTGATAACAGGGAAGTCGAGAGTAGAAATCACTTGTTTTGACTGAGCTCAAATTTTTACACTCAGAACCAATGTATCTCTGATGATTTACCTCATTTCGCAAAGCCGTTAGTTTCTCCATGATGGATTCCATGGTGCGATTAATATGCGCAGTCTGAGTTCCAACGGCTCTGCCCACCATTTCAATCAAATTGGGCAGTTTTTGGTGACAACTGACCCAACTCTTTTAGTTTTCCGATACAGCAGGGTAACGCTTAATCCAATCAGCAGAAACCCCACAATCAAAGTTCCGAATAAATAAACGTCCTCGATGTCCTGCAATGAAAGAGGTGCCAGGCACACGACTCCCCACTTCCCCCACGGGTCCATCGCGTATCCTGCCATCTGTGTTCCGTCGGGGCATGTGGGTTCCCCCGAACCCGATCTTCTCGATGAGAAGATGGTGTCAATAGCGTTTAGAGACTATTTAACAAATTCCATAATTTGTTCTTTGAGGAGCAGTGCTAAGGAGTAGAGTAGAGTAGACGAGACAGATACAAAGAAGCCAAGCAGGAGAGATAAGGGAGCGAGGAACAGTGCATCCACCTTCCACGAGAGCTCAGAGGGAAAAAGTGTACCCATGATGAAAATTACAGACCTCTCTCATCTTTCTAAGTCGGAGAACTTGCACAATCAGTGGCTGACTAAATACTTTTTCGCCCCACTGTAATTAGCATTTGCATTAACAGTTTGCATTTATTATTTTTATAAACTGGGCTAAAATGTGTCCTTGTGTTTCGGTTTTAGTATGAAAACAAGAGCATAGTAAATATGCTCTTGTTTTCATACTAAAACATTTTATATTGCAAGCAATAGTTGCTTAAGATTAGATACCAGATTAACTCTATAAAATTACAGTACTTACCCAAAGCTTTTTTCCTAGCAAAATGACTACTGGTTAATGGTGAAACACAACATATAATGTACATAACATAGCTTGCTCATTGGACACTGGTTTTGATACACAATATTATGTACTACCAAAACCCAAAACAAAAAATGAGACATACCAGTGACCAAAACACTATGTTGTACAGTGTTTTGGTCACTGGTCTGCTGGTCAACCAGCTTTACCACCAAGATCATGCAAGTTACCACTAAACCAGCACCACACCAGTGCTAACTTCACATAACCCACCTTGGACCAACATGGAAAATCATATGGACTTGCCTGATTTACAAGCATTACCTGCTTCTAAAACACAGCATATGCTTCTTCGTATGCGGCCAAGAAATGCGGCCTTCTTTTCCATGTTAACGAAGGATCCAAAGGATGTATCCTTCACCACCCAACATATCCTGAGGTGCATTGTGTGCTGGAAATCTGGAAATCTGCTGTGAGCAAACCATTTCATTTCGGTTTGGCCTTTGCGGCAGTCTACGCGGCCTTCGAAGAATGCAGCCCCTGAAGGATGCAGCCTTTGAAGGATGCAGCCTACTTGTATGAGTATTTCAGAAACTGCTGAGATTTTCTACTGGGATTTTCACACACAGCCATCTCTTGGGTTTATAAAGAATTGTTCAAAGAAGAGAAAATATCAAGTAAGCGACAGGTCTCTGGTTGAAAACGCCTTGTTGATGCCAGAGGTCAGAGGAGAATGCCCTGACTGGATTGAGCTGATAGAATGGCAACACTAACTCAAATAACCACTCATTACAAACAAAATATTCAGAAGAACATCTCTGAATACACAACACGTCGAATCTTGAAGCAGATGGGCTACTGCAGCAGTGTCACTTCTGTCAGCTAAGAACAGACAACTGAGGCTACAATTTGCAGTGGCTCTCCAATACAAGATTGGAAAAACGTTGGTCTGACAAGTCTTGATTTGTGCTGCGACATTCAGATGGTAGTGTCAGACTATGGTGTAAATAACATGAAATCATTGGCGAACTCTGGGCCCCATAATGCCAACTGAGCATTGTTTAAACACAACAGCTTACCGTATGCTACTGTTGCTGACCATGTCCATCCCTTTATGTCCCAGTGTTCGCATCTACCACACGCTATTTCACAAAACCCAAATCATCACAAAGTGGTTTCTTAAACATGACAGTAGGTTGACTATTCAAATGGCCTTCACAGTCACCAGATCTAAAAAAACAGAGCAGCTTTAGAATGGGGTGGAATGAGAGATTCGTAACATGGATCCGACAAATCTGCAGCAACCGTGTGATGCTACCAAGCTCTCTAAGGAATGTTTCCAGCACCTTGTTGAATCCATGCCACAAAGAATTAAGGCAGTTCTGGAGGTAGAACAGGCTCCAACCCGGTACTAAGGTGTACATGCTGAAGTGACCGGTGAATGTTGAACTGAATGGGGACTGTGGTAGCCTAGTGGGTAAGGTACTGGACTCTGGACCAGGGTTCAAATCCCACTCTGCCAAAGCTGCCACTGTTGGGTCCTTGAGCAAGACCCTTAACCCACAACTGCTTGGATTGTAAGACTGTACCAATTGTAAGTCGCTCTGGATAAGGGCGTCTGCTAAATGCAGTAAATGTAAATGTAAATGTGAATTCTTGCATAGGCAAGCAATTTTTTGACATTTTAATGACTAAGTATTAGCCTGGGGTTGAATCCTGAAGTAGCCAGTACCTATTTTAAGTGTATAACTTTCGCTCACTTGCTCATGATTCTTGTCAGTTTTAATGGTTAGCTAGGTGACAGATTTAGTCAAATAAGCTTTAGTGCAACCTCACAAATTTTCCATGAAGTAGAACAAAAACACATATCATTTAGGAACTTTTTCCTTGCCACTGTCGCCCCAGGCTTGCTCAATTTAGGATTGACTTTATAAATGAGAAAATAATCGAAAATGCTCCATTGTGGAAAGCGCTATAGAAATAAATCTGATTTGACTTGACATATAAGATTGTTAGATTATTACACATACTGTAGTAAACCTACAACTGGTGAGACTGATTGGTCCACTCACTCCAAATGGTGATCAATCAGTGCTAATTCCAGTCAGATATGCTGCTACGTAATGTTGTTGTGATGTTAAAATTGTTCCTTCTCTCCATTCTTATCTCTCCAGCTTATCAGATCACGTATCGTCTAAACTCATCTAACAGCAACGCAGCAATGGTGGACGTGCTAATCCCAAGCACACGCCAGTATACAGTCAACTCACTTAAACCAGAATCCATTTACATGTTCAGCATCACAGCTCAAACTCGCAAAGGATGGGGGGAGGCGGCTGAGGCCCTCGTAGTGACCACGGAAAAGAGAGGTAATCATGGAATCACCCATTTTCATATTTTATAGTGAGAGCATTTTTAAATATTCTCTGTAAATTTTGATAGCACGACCCCAGCCCCCTCGACATCCCACGGTGCCTCAGGAAAGTGTGCAAGCACGCAGCGTGCTGTTGTCATGGGAAGCAGGGAGTGATGGTCTTTCTCCAGTCCGGTACTACACGGTTCAGGTTCGAGAGCTTCCTGATCAGAATTGGACTGTGCACTCAGCATCTGTCAATCATGAGGCCATGCCCTACACAGTGCACAGGTATGAATTACATTCAGTACCCTCTTGATTATATCCTCTTGATTCGGAGAGCATTCAGATTCGAGTGCATTAAGTCCTGCCCTCTAGACAGGGGGACATTTATCCTTTCTTCCTAGTCTTTGTTAGGTTCAGCATGCTGAACCGTATAAATAGAGAAGTTTAGACGCCAACTGCATGAGTTCCAGATATAAAAAAAAAAAAAAAAAAAAAAAAAAAAAAAAAAAAAAAAAAGGAAAAGAAAAAAAAAAAAAAAACAAAAAAAAAAAAAAAAAATGAAAAAAAAACAAAAAAAAAAAAAAAAAAAAAAAAAAAAAAAAAAAAAAAAAAAAAAAAAAAAAAAAAAAAAAAAAAAAAAAAAAAAAAAAACAATAATAAAAAAGAAAACTGAAATTACACAGAAATTAATAACGAGGGAAAGTTTGGTTTGTGGGGGGGTTTTTTCACATCATCTCCGTTTAGGAGGCTGCAATGGCGAGCAGAATCAAGGTTCTGTCGCCAAACAAACAACAAAACCAAAACAAAAGCAAATAATAAGTGGGACGAGACTGATCAGCAGTACAGCATCCCACAGGAAGTGAGATCGTCACAGGGGAGGTGCTAAGTCCCCTTGATCGCGCCGCAAGTAGGGAGAAAGGCCAGGGGCGCATGATCACCTAGCGATCACCTCGGGCCTCCTAGCCGTACTGTTTTGCTGCTGGTCTACAACAATGCCAGCTACCTGCTTTCCCTAAGCAAAAAGGACACAAAAGCCAAAAGGCCAGTGCAGCACGACAGCACGCAAATGGGACTGGTGAGGTCCCAAAACGTATGAGGATGCGGACAACCTGTGGTGGCTCAGAAGAGTGCTTATAAAGCGGAGCCCGCAGGTGTTGTGAATATTTCAATAAGCACACATTGGCGTGGGCACGTGCTCAGGCACGTTCTTAGTACCCGAGCCCCCAGGTGTTGCCGTATAATGCAATAAGTGCCCATTGAGACCAAGCCCCCTGACCGCAATGCCAGTAGTAGCGCGTGAATACGAAGCTGCCCTCTAGTTGGCGCAGGCGTGGCTCGTTTTATACAGTTGTAAGTCTGAACTGTTTGAGCTTATGTGTACTGTAGGGGCCAGTTAAAACCTCCTTTAGGCTTGTTGATCCTCCTAATGAATTTACCTGAAATACAGTTAGAAAAGAGGCTTTCTCTTTGTGTCTCAACCGAAGAACATGACAATCACCCTCCCAGCCTGACCACTATTATGGCATTGTGAAGAGTCAGTTACTGACTTTAAACTGGCAAAAATATATTGTAGATTGGTAAGTACTAGTAATAAGAAATTATTATTAAATTAGCAGGTGTCTGAGAAGAAAACTATTTCAATCTTTCAGACTGAAGCCCTTCACATCATATCAGTTCCGAGTCAAGGCCACCAATGATATCGGAGACAGCGATTACAGTGTAGAGAGTGAAACGATCACCACTCTGCAGGACGGTAGGAATTTCGGATTAAATGTTTTTTTCTGTATCACTATCTATTATTATTTGGTAATAATTGTATTCCAAAGGTAGGTGTCATGTATCCAACCACTACTGCTATACTTCTGGACTCCATTGCTCACACACGCCATTCTTTGGGAAGTCACAATTGTACCGCCATTGCTTCTGACATTCCACATTTGTATTCAGGATTCTACTTTTAATGTTTATGAATTTCTTACTCTAAATCCTGGATCTTGTTTTTGTCTAACACTCCGGATTCTTGGCCAGATTGTATTGACTGTATTAGTTTTGAGTGTTTATATTGTACCGTAACAACATTTTGCCTCACCCTGCCTGCTACCTCTGATTGCTTTTTTAATAAGCTGTGTTTTTAATTCCATTCCTTGAATTCCTCCACTCACTGCTAGCCCTGACAGATGACAGTTGGAGTACCCTCTGGATCTGATGGTCCACGACTGCGTCAGCTACTGGGATGCAGTGATTAGCCACTCAGTTAGCTTCCTGCTCAGCAGCGAGAGCTCACTCTGCTATCCCTGACTGTGGTGGCAGCTCACCCAGCAGGTTGCACCCCCATCTACACCTGTCCCCCAAGCCTGCCCCGCCTCTGCTGTATACAGTGATGCATCACTGTCCAGCAACATTTCAAATCAATCAAAACTTACAAATATCATGGTGATCCTGAAATCCAAAAGGATTTCTACTTCATTGCTTACTCTACTGGCCACCATCCAGTCCCAACTTGAGTCATGTGGAGGACCTTGCATAGCCATCAGTTCACCATGACTGTCAAGAATTGAATGTCTTTATTGTCATAGTAAGGGTACAATGGAATTGTAAAGTGCAATTCTTAAGGTGCAAGGGTTAAAACACAAACTTTAAAACACTTATATACAAGACACTAAAAACACTTACAAAATACTAAGACACCTATAAAACCAGAGCACGATCATTTGCATTGTTTAGTGCAATTACGGCTCTGGCATAAAAACTATTTTTGAGTCTGTTTGTTCTGGCTCTCATATCATGGCCCTGTGTATCACCCATGAATCTTTTCTTGTTCCAGAATGAATCGACTCTGGCACTGTAGGGAATTTGTTCGACTCCAGTCTGGGAGAAAAATACCTTGCCGTTAAATACCTGAGCTCAGCCCTTCATTTGACTTCACAACCCTGCCATCTCTTGGGTCAACAATGAGACCTCCACCTGAACTTGCTACTGTCACCAACCCCATACATTTCAGCTTTGCTCCACCCTGATGAATAGCACCCCATTCACACTTCCTGGCAATGTGCCTGACACCTACACAAACCTCTCTGAGTAAACTAGCTTCTGAGCTACCTCCACATAAACCTTATGACTGTGCCATCATGCTGTTGGAGGGACCCACTCCCACATCTGCCAGAGTGCCAGAGTCCCCATCTGGCATTACGATGGACAACAGCAGGAGACTTTTGCAGTGGAGGAACTTTTTCATAGTTCTTAGAACTGTGCTGCCTTTGTTGAATGTTCGTACCGCAGGGACTGGCGATTGTAATTCTTAGAACATCGTGTATAGAGACTTTTAAGCTCCTAGTTCAAGGTAGATACTTTTCTCAGTGCATAGTACACTTACAGCATTTTAGCAGACGCCCTTATCCAGAGCGACTTACAATTCATACAGTCTTACAATCCAAGCAATTGGGGGTTAAGGATCTTGCTGAAGGACCCAACAGTGGCAGCTTTGGCAGAGGTGGGATTGGAACCCTGGACCTTTTGGTCCATAGTCCAGTACCTTAACCACTAGGCTACCACAGTCCCTGAGTGACGTACGTTTGCGGTCATTGTTTCAGATGTACTGATGTGGGTCCAGATGCAACGCCTATGTTGAGCTCAACCTCTAACCAGATCATGTCTTCCATATCCTGAAGTAGGCATTCAACAGTGTTCCTATGTTGAGACATTTGGTCCCTGACCTTCCTTCTATCATAGGAGTTAATATGTAAGATGTGGGAGTTGGGGCAATCCTCTCCCAGCAACAGGGCGAGCTGCCTAAGCTGTGTCTGCTGGCTTACTCTTTTCTTCCCTTGCCCTGGAGGAATGGCGCCATTGGATGGAGGATGCTGAGCACTTGATCTACACAAAAGAAAAAATTCTAAATACTTGCAGAACTCCAAGAGGTTGAAACCCTGCCAGGTTTTCTGCTCCGTGTTTTTTTCACATTTTTTCGGTTCTCCATTTTCTACCTTCCTGAGCCAGAAATGTGCTATATTGTGAACAATCCACAGCTCTGAGTATTCCCCTGCCCCTGGACCCATGCTGCCAGCTTCCTGCTTTGCTTGGGCCATTTGCTGGGCCTTTGATTGGGACTTGCACTGCACACACTGCAGCAGATTTCCACCCTGTGCTGATGTTCCTGTGCAAAGACATTTGGAATTGTTTAATTCTGCCTTATCACCTGGGCCCACTCCCTTCCATGCACCAGCCACCCTGTACCCAGCAATGCCTAACAAGTAATGGTGGGAGTCCCTTGTGTTTATCACCTCTTTCTGGAGGTTTGTCTCCTGTTGTGACATGTGCACTCAATTAAAGAAACCAAAGGCTCTCCTTGCAGACAAGCCTCTCTTCCTGAACAACCCTGGTCACACATTGCACAGATTTTGTCATCCAACCACCACTGGACTTCATACCCTACAATCTACTTTACATACACAACCCCATTCTGTGAAGTCACAACTGCCCCTGAGTGAATGTTCTACATTATATTTGGTTTGTGGTTTATGATAGCAGCAGTCTACTGTTGTTCTGCATTCTCATCTTCGTCTCACCCTCTGGATTCTTTGCTTGGTTGCTCTTTGGTTTCAATTGTTGGACTTTTCCTTGACTATGTTTTGCCTCTCGCTGCTTGATACCTCTGCCTATATTCTTTAAAAGGCTTTATTAAGAACACAGGCTGCGCTTATCTACACTTACTGCCAGTGCTGGCAGCAGCAGTAGCTGTCAGAATCTTAATATTTCATTTACAAGTGCAAAGAATTCCTCTTGGTGCAATGTGTCGAGAAAAATCCATCAGTTTATTTACTCATATTTTATAGCACATTGTAACATTGAACAGAGGTATGCCAGACGTGTGCAGATAAAGGAATCTCTGAGGTTTATTTGCTGGCAAAAACATTGAGACAAGAATCGTAGTCAAAGCCAAAAACGAGATCAAAGCTGGACAAGCAGATATAAACAATCAATACCAAAGGGCAAGGCAAAAGGAAACACGATAAACAGGAGGGGGTGGTACACTGAATGGTCAAATGCATATATAACCCTTGGTATGCTGGTCAAGGACACAGAGGCAGTTCTTCGCAGAGACGACATGTTTCTGCATGGTGTTTATAGCAGTCAATGATGAGGTTCAGGTGATCGGAATCAGAACTCAGGTGTCGCGCAGTGCTCACGTGAGCTTTGTCGGCACGTGGGTGTCTGGGAGTTGAAGTCCTGGGGATCCTTCAAGACGTGGGAGGGAGTGCTTCTTGGTTAACTATTAAGACAAACAGAACAGAGTAAAAAGGAGAATCATTTCCTTATTCAAAAAGCTTTTTTCCTAAACTCCTATTTGCTTCTGGGCACTTTAAAACTGGGCACCGTTTATAAATGTAAATCTTTTACAAGATTTGCTCAGTGCACACACTCCGCTTTAAGGCATTAAAATTAATGGCATTGCATGAGGATTATTGGGCTATAAATACCTGCGGGGTGTGCGACAGGATTCATAGATTGAGATAAGCTGGTGCAGTGCAGTCAATGTCTTGTTCGATATGTGGAAAACAGGGTGCAAAGCAGATGTTAATCATTAGCTAAAAGGTGTAATTGCATTTGGGCATGCCAAAGGTCATAGTCTGAAAGAAGTACCTGAATTTGCAGGTACAGTGGTGCTTAAAAGCTTGTGAACCCTTTTGAATTTTCTATATTTCTGCATATATATGACCTATAACACCATCAGGTTTGCCCACATGTCCTAAAATTAAACAAATGACATAAAAATGTTATACTTGGTCATTTATTTATTGAGGAAAATGATCCAATATTACATATTAGTGAGTGGCAAAAGTATGTGAACCCCTAGGATTGGCAGTTACTTTGAAGGTGAAATTAGAGTCAGGTGTTTTCAATCAATGGGATGACAATCAGGTGTGAGTGGGCACCCTGTTTTATTTAAAGAACAGGGATCTATCAAAGTCTGCTCTTCACAACACGTTTGTGGAAGTGTATCATGGTACGAACAAAGGAGATGTCTGAGAAGCTCAGAAAAAGAGTTGTTGATGCTCATCAGGTTGGAAAAGGTTACAAAACCATCTCTAAAGAGACTCCACCAATCCACAGTCAGACAGATTGTGTACAAAACAGATTGTGACCATTCTGACCCAAGGTGTGTAATAGTTGGCGAGGTCACAAAGGACCCCAGGGTAACTTCTAAGCAACTGAAGGTCCTCCTCACATTGGCTAATGCTTAATGTCATGAGTACACCATCAGAAAGAAACACTGAAAACAAATGGTGTGCATGGCAGGGGGTTCCAAGGAGAAAGCCACTGCCCTCCAAAAAGAACATTGCTGTCGTCTGCAGTTTGCTAAAGATCAAGGTAGACGAGCCAAAGGCTATGAAAGAATGTTTTGTGGATGGATGAGACCAACATAAACTTTTTGGTTGAAACAACGCGTTATGTTTGGAGAAAGGAAAACACTGCATTACAGCATTTTAAGAACTATCCCATCTGTGAAAACATAGTGATGGTAAGTATCATGGAAACAATGGAATCTGAAATTAATTCAGAGAATTCTAAGGAACCAGGTCAGGACATCTGTCCATGAACTGAATCCATAGGGAAGGTGGGTCATGGACGCAAGACAATGACCCTAAGCACACAAGTGTTCTACCCCAAAGAATGGTTACAGAAGAAATTGAAAGAAAATATTGGATAATTTTCCTCAATTTACATAAATTAACAAAGTATAATATTTTTAGTCGCATTTGTTTAACTGGTTCTCTTATCTACTTTTGGAGACTTGTGTGAAAATCATGTGATATGTTTTAGGCATATTTCTGCAGAAAGATAGAAAATTCTAAAGGTTTAACAAGCTGTCACACACCACTGTATCAAGCAACGGTCATATGGGTTACTAGCAGTGGCAAAAAATCCCAGTCTACAGGAAATTCTCATCAGAATTTGTAGGAGTATTACACGCACTTAGGTACGTTTCAGTCACAGGTGACTAATTTTTTGCAAGGTGAGGATATTTTATTGCAATGGACAAAACTGTTAGATTAGAACAGTGTATGATGGTCATTGTACCACATTACAGATAGCATTTGTGTGTGACACTTTGGAGTCTTTGCTATGGCAGATATGTACCCTTAACAACTGGAGAGTGGCAGTGCCAGGGTTATTTAGAAAGAAAGAAAGAAAGAATAGATTAATCAAGTCTTTAAGTCTGCATCTCTTACCAACAGTTCCTTTGGTGAGTGATTAATGCACAATGACTCTACAAAACAATACAGCTAATTAAAGAAAAAAAACACATCCTTACACAAAAATGGTATCCTTGTGATGGTTGCAAAAACTCTTTCACATCAAAGCCTCTGGTGGACATAGTTTAGGCATGATTTTCATATTCTCATGCTTATTTGCCTTCAGAAATAATATGAAAAAGTGTGAGGCAGATTGAAGAGTTTCTCAGAATTTGTAGTGCATGCCTAGTATAGTTCATGTACTCCTGATTTCATCTGCATCCACTGCCTGAGTTGTAGAATATGGAGTGCAAGTTGGGAAGAGAACCCATATAATTATAGTGTGTGAAAAAGTGCGTAGTAAAGTAGTGGACGTCTGCAACAGGAAATTGTGAATAGTGAATTTCATGTTTATGGTGGGAAGGCACTTGATTCTGTTGGAAACTGTTATTCTCAAAAAAAGCTCTAATAAAGGAAGTATTTGAATTACAACAAAAGGAACAGCACAATAAAACCAAAACACATAAGACAAAATTAATTGCCAGTGTAAAAGCCAGTAAAGGATAGTAAAAACTTTATGTGTTCAGAGGTTTCAAGAACTGGTGGCTTCTGAAGCAGCTTCAGGCTTGATGTCTATTGAACAACAAGATTACCAGTGGTGCGTGAAAGTTTGTGAAACCTTTAGAATTTTTATATATTTTCTCATAAATATGACCTAAAACATAATCAGATTTTCACAAAGTTCTACAAGTAGCCCAAAAAGAACCCCAGTAACAGAAATGAGAAAAAAATATTATTGTAACGCATTATGGGAGGAACAGAGATGGGTGCAGGTTCAATGTAAATTACCATAGTTATTTATTTATGCTCACAATGGGCCACAGAGCAAACAAATCAGAACAAAGGATATGAAATCACGCGGCACGGCATACATTAGCAGACTTCCACAACACGGCATATATAAACGGGCATACATAAGCGGGCTACCGCAACACAGTCAACATTAGCAGGTCAACACAACACAACAAGCATAAGAGGGCTCATCGCAACGCAGTCAACATTAGCAGGTCACCACAGCACAACAAACATAAGAGGGCTTACCGCAACGTAGTCAACATTAGCAGGTCAACACAACACAACAAGCATAAGAGGGCTCATCGCAATGCAGTCAACATTAGCAGGTCAACACAACACAAACAAACATAAGAGGGCTTACCGCAACGCAGTCAACATTAGCAGGTCAACACAACACAAACAAGCATAAGAGGGCTTACCGCAACGCAGTCAACATTAGCAGGTCACCACAACACAACAAGCAAAAGAGGGCTCATCGCAACGCAGTCAACATTAGCAGGTCACCACAACACAACAAACATAAGCGGGTCACCGCAACACTTTAAACATAAGCGGGTACTGCAACACTGTAACATTAGCGGGCCACCTCAACACAGCAAGCATAAGCGGGTACCGCAACACTGTAAACAAAAGTGGGCTAACCGCAAAATGATCGAGAAACGCAGTCGTGTCAAAACAGTCCAGAACACATATATATGTATAAGTAATGCCCCGCAAAGTTTGAGAGCTAGGGCCCTGCTTAAATACTTTCCTACACAGCTGTAGGTAATCTCCTTCAGGGCCCTAGCTTCTCCTTCGGGTGCTCTGCAGTCTGGTGGTGCACCACAATTCCACGGTCCATATCGCCCCTGGCGGCGAGGAGAGGCATAGCAAGCCCAAGTCCGGGGCGACCTGTGACATACACCCCCCAACAGAGCCTGAGACGGAGGTAGGGCTCCTGTCAATGCCCTCCCCGACCGGTTGTGAGATCGTGTCAGGGGGTTTTCTTTCCGGGCGCCTCCCGGGTACCAACGTGGGCACTGACGTGGACTGGATGACCTCAGGTGAAGTCGCACAAATACAAACAGCCTGTGCA
Organism: Ancistrus triradiatus; assembly: GCA_025084515.1. NCBI lineage: Eukaryota > Metazoa > Chordata > Actinopteri > Siluriformes > Loricariidae > Ancistrus > Ancistrus triradiatus. The sequence goes on from JAJAGP010003442.1 coordinate 55,037, forward strand.
TGGGCCTTGCGGGAATAACAGGCAATAACAGACAGCCTTCTGGCAGGCCTCACTGGAGCGCACAACCTTCTGGCAGGCCTCACTGGAACACACGGCCTCTTGGCAGGCCTCATTGGAACAAACGGCCTCCTGGCAGGCCTCACTGCAACAAATGGTCTCCTGGCAGGCCTCTCGGGAGCAGGCGGCCTCTGTCAAGGCCTCCCGAGAGCAAGCGGCCTCTGGCAAGGCCTCTTGGAAGCAGGCGGCCTCTTGGCAGACCTCCAGCATGGACCCCTTTGATGCAGGCAATGGCACACACGACCTCGGCACTAGCACAGGAACGGACGACCTTGGCACTGGCACAGAAACAGACAACCTTGGCGCTGGCACAGGAACGGACAACCTTGGCATTGGCAGTGGCATGGATGACCTCAGCGCTGGCACTGGCACGGGAACAAACAACCTCGGCACAGGCACGGGAACAGACGACCTCGGCACAGGTACAGGAACAGACGACCTCGGCACAGGCACGGGAACAGATGACCTCGGTGCAGACATGGGAACAGATGACCTCAGTGCAGGCAAGGGAACAGACGACCTCGGTACAGGCATGGGAACAGAAGCCCTCGGCACAGGCACGGGAACAGATGACCTCGGTACAGGTATGGGAACAGACGACCTCGGCGCAGGCACGGGAACAGATGACCTCGGTGCAGACACGGGAACAGATGACCTCAGTGCAGGCAAGGGAACAGACGACCTCGGTACAGGCATGGGAACAGAAGACCTCAGCACAGGCACGGAAACAGACGACCTCGGCGCTAGCACGGGAACAGATGACCTCGGCACTGGCACTGGCAAAGGCAACCTCGGTGCTAATGTCCAGGGTGCAGGAGTCGGTGCAAATGTCCGGGGCACAGGTCTCGGCGCAACTGTCACCGATAATATACTGAGAGTCATGTTGCCTTCAGATACAGAACTAAGAGACGTGATAGGCTCTGGTACAGAAACCAATGGTACCTCGAACTCAGCTACAGAGCTAACCATGGGTATGAAACCATGGGATGCTAAAAACTCGGATACAGAGCAAAATGGTGCAGCATGCTCGAATACGGAATTAGAGGGCATTGCGGGCTCAGATACAGAGCCAAGCGGCGATAACGATTCAAACGCGGAACTAACGAACTTGGGTACAGGGCCAAGCGACGCTAACGACTCATATACAGAGCCAGCATGCTCAATTACAGGGCTACCGGGTTCTAGCTACTCGGATACCGGGCTACGGGGTGCTAACGACTAATTAACGGAGGTAACTGTCACGACGTGCACAGATACGTGGATATTGTGCTCAAAAACGGAGCTAACATGGTCAAGAACAGGGTTAGTACACGCTAACCGGCGCTTGGCCAGTACCTCCCGCCTGCTGGTGAGCTGGGGATCCCACAAATTACCCGTGAACATGGACAAACATGGGTGGCTGAAGGACTCCTGCTTTCCTGGATAGACCATACCTCTCATAAAAAGCTTCTCCACAAGCTGGTCACTGGTCCCCAACATTAGCTGGGACTAATTTGTGTCAGCCCAGGTCTTTTCAATCAATGGGATGACAATCGGGTGTGAGTGGGCACCCTGTTTTATTTAAAGAACAGTCTATCAAAGTCTGCTCTTCAAAACACGTTTTTGGAAGTGTATCATGGCACGAGCAAAGGAGATTTCTGAGGACTACGGAAAAATAGTTGTTGATGCTCATCAGGCTGGAAAAGGTTACAAAACCATCTCTAAAGAGTTTGGACTCCACCAATCCACAGTCAGACAGATTGGTTGCAAGGAGAAAGCCACTGCTCTCCAAAAAGATCATTGCTGCTCATCTGCAGTTTGCTAAAAATCACATGGACAAGCCAGAAGGGGGTTCGCACCAGATACTGAAAGCAAAGGTTCACATAATTTTGCCACTCATTAATTTATAATATTGGATCATTTTCCTCAATAAATAAATGACCAAGTATAATATTTTTG